>PVKE010046400.1:0-12280 GCA_004027555.1 Craseonycteris thonglongyai | reverse complement strand
TCTCTCTGTCTCTCTCTGTCTCTGTTTATCTCTGTCAAAAATCAATAAAATCTTAAAAAAAAAATCCACTAAGTGGCTTTAACAGCAAACTAACCACTGAGGGTGGGAGAAGATTCATAATTTGAAAACATATCAATATAAAATGTCTAAGCTAACCCCCCTCCAAAAAAAAGTGCTGAAAAACACAGAGCAACAACAACAACAAAAAGCATTCATTAGTTGTGTGACAATTTCACACAGACTACTACCCACACAATTAAAGTTCTCAAAGGAGAAGATACAGATGGTTAGATAAAAATATACAGGGTCTGGCAAAAGTAATGCCCCCCTTTTTATAAGCTAGTACTCTATACCAAATATTTTATTTGGTTACTAAGGTTACTAAGACAACACGTCCATTTATACTATACTACTTAAAAAGGGTGCTACTTCTGCCAGAACCTGTATTTGAAGAAATAATGATCAAAATTGTCCCAAATTGATAAAGGTATAAATCTACAAATCCAAGAAACTCAACAATCTCCAAGCACAAGAAACAGGTAGAAAACTATACCATGGCACTTGACTACTGAAAAACCAATGATAAACACAAAATCTTAAAAGTACCCAGAGGAATAAAGACATATTACATAAAGAGAAACAAATATAATGTGGCGGTGGATTTCTAGGATTTCTTACCGTTCTAAAAGATTTCTTACCCTTCTAATTGGTTGATAGTTTTTCTGAATATGAATTCTCATGTGAATTGAAAAAAAAAAGTTCTTTCAGAATTTAAAAGCATCATTCTATTGTTTCTATTGCTTAAATAATCTATTATCAGTAGCTTTGCACTACAATAAATATTAAAGACATTTTCAAGCAGAAGAAAAATAATTCCAGATATAAATCTAGATCTACACAAAGGATTAAGGAACACTAGAAATGTTAATCATGTAGGGAAATATTTTTATTTCTTATTTAAATATGTATAACAGATTATTAATGTTTAAAAAAGTTATAATATATTAGGTGGTTAATAACATATATAAAATTAATGGTTAACAAAGTGCAAAGGCTGAGAGAGGAAAATGGAAGTTCAAGCTCTTATACTATACATGAAATAGTATAATATTATACTTGAATGTAGAATGTTATAGGTTACAAATGTATACTACAAATGCTAAAGTAACCACTAAGATAATGCAGTACAGTTAATAAGATAACAGAGGAGATAAAAATAGAATAACATATACCAGTACTTAATTTTTAAAAGGCAGAGAAGAAGAAAATGGAAACAAAGAACAGATGAGAAAAATTGAAATCAAATAGAAAGGTAAATTGAAGCCCAGTCATATTGCTAATCACACTAAATATAAATAGTCTATAAACACCTCAATAAAAGGCAGAGCTTGGCAAATTGGATTTTTGAAAACAAAACCAAATAAATGCTGCTGAAGAGAAATCCACTTAAAATATACCGACATAAAATGGGTAAATACAACAGGATCAAAAAATACCCACATACCATGCTAACACTGTTCTAAAGGATTTAAAGGCAAAGAATATTACCAAGGGTAAAGAGAAACATTTAATAATGATAAGAGGTCTTCAACAGCACATGCTTCTGCTAAAAGTTTACCTATATAATAGCAACTTTATAATGAATGCAGCAAAATTTGATAAACTGCAAGAAAAAAATGATAAATCCACAGTTTTAGTCAGAGATTTCATCACATCTTTTTCAATAACTGATAGAACAAGACAGAAATTCAGTAAAAATATAGTAAACCAACCAATTTATCCCATTACCGTTTATCAAATAGTCTCATAAACAACTGCAGATTACATATTATTTTCAAATAATTGAATAAGATTTATTTTTACTGTTTTTGACAGAGCCAAAGAGAGACAGAGAGACGGTAAGTGCACAATATAATATTTACTAAGATAGGTCTTATTCTGGATAATAAAACCAGGTGTGTGTTTTTTTCTTGTTGTTTTTTTTTAAAGAATTTAATTTATACAAAGTACGGTATGTTCTATGATTATAATGGCATTAAATTAGCAATAATAACATAAAGACATCTGTAAAATCACCAAATATTTGAAAATAAAGTAACACACTTCTAAATAAACCATGCGTCAAAGAAGAAATGGCAAATTGGGATGTCTTTTGAAATGGATGAAATACAACAAACCAGGAGTTGTGGAGTGCAGCTAAAGCTACCAAATGAAGCAGCCATTCCACTCCTAGGTATTAGCCTAAGATAATTGAAAGCAGCCTATATTCATATAAAGAGTTATATATATGGTCTGATTTTATTTATATAAAAGTTTAGAAAATTAAAACTAGGCTGTAGTGATTGTGAATGGATCAGTAGTTGTCTGGGCTCTTGGGGAAAAGCAGAAAGAATTATAAAGTATCACAAAAAAACTTCTGGGAATAATGGATATGCCCATTTCTGGAGTAATGGATATGTTCAATATCATGTACAGTAAATACTTAGTAATATTTTCATGGATATGTTTGGATACATGGGTACTTAAGTGTTTATTTGTTGTCCAGTTAACAAACTATCTTTTCTTGCTATGGTCCAGAAAGCATCTCTTCATGTTCTTTATTGTCAAATGGATCGTTCCTAATTAATTTTTTATCTTCTGTCACACACACATAAAAAAAGATAGCAATACTGTTATTACTCATAGGGCCACAGCCATAGCTCCTTGGAATCTGATTATGTTGAAATAATATACATATTTTTGCTCCTAAAGTTTTCTAATTCCACTTATTTAATCCAGGTTACATCCTTGCTCATGCTGTTACATCATCTAACACGCCATTGATGAATACTGGCTTCCATGACTTTTTTTACAAGTCTTTACTCTGTTTCATTGATGATGATCACAAATGTAGGTTTTAACAAGAGTGTACAGAAAACTGTGAGAGATAATTCATTCTCTGGTTAAATTTACTATTTGGTATTATATAGCATAAAAGTAGCACTACTTTTTCCAACCATGTCTTTTGAATGCCTTAGGCTACAGTCACTGCATTTCTAAGGTGGGATCTCCATCAGTGTTGACCACACACCTACCTTTCCTACACTACCTCCAGTGGGGCAAAATACAGGAGTCTGTGGGGGGAAAAGAGTCATCTCACTACACAAGGAATTTCTGTTTCTTATTCTGCAATGGCTTAAGAACATCTGGGAGAAGGCAACACCACCATGTGAAACAGTAAGAAAGGGCATTGATAAGAAGGGCATATTGCACAGCAAAACAATAGTCTTTTTTTAAAAAATTTTCTTTTTTTTAGTTATGCCATAATTTTTTTTTATTGTTAAATTTAATGGGGTGACATTGGTTGGTAAAATAGCTAGCATACAATGTTATATTAGTTTCAGGTGTACACCATAGTTATTCAACACTTACATATTAATACCTAAAGAAATGATCATCGTGATAAGTGCAGCAACCATCTGACACCATAGCACTCTATCACAATATTATTTACTATATTTCCTGTGCTATATGTTACATCCCCATGACTTATTAGTTTTATACTTGGAAATTTGAGCCTCTTATTCACCTTTTCCCCTTTTTAAATTTTTGAATTACAGTTCACATTCAATATTATTTTATGTTAATTCAGGTGTACAGCATAGCAGTTAGACATTTTCATAATGTAAGTGATCCTCTAACCAGTCTAGTACCAGCCTGCACTATACATAATTATTACCATACTACTGACTATATTTCCAATGCTTTATTTTATATTCCCTTGAGTATTTTGTAGCTGCAGATTTTAGATTTTAATCCCCTTTTTTTACCTGCCCCCTCATCCCTTCTATGTATCACCCCAATAAATCTAGTGCCCATCTGACACTATATATAATTATTATATTGACTATATTGCTTATGCTAGACTCTACATCCCCATGTACTTCAAATCCCTTCTCTCTTTTTTTAAAGATTTATTTTATTGTTTGAGAGGAGAGAAAGAGAGAAGGGGGGAAGGCCCAGAGCAGTCTCAGTAGTTGTACATCATTAGTTGTGACACAGTTTCATTCCACATGGGTGAATGTGGAGCTGTATGGAGCAGGAACTGGGAGCCTCTCACATGGGAATCAAGCACCTTTGCTGCCATTCCAGTAGTTAACAGCTGCACTGCAGTCCAGTATATGAATTTGCAAGGGCCGGGGTCAGGATTCAATCCCTAGACCTCGTGGTTGCAAGGCAAGCAAGCACTCAACCTGCTGAGCTAACCCGGCATCCCCCGTTTTCCCTTTCTTCGCTCACCCTCAAACGCTTCTCCCATCAGGCAACCATGAAAATGTTCTCTGTATATATGAGTTTGTTTCTGTTTTGTTTGTTTCTTTTGTTCTTTAAATTTCTCTTATAAATGAAATCATGTTGAACCTGTCATTCTCTCTCTCTGACATACTCTACTCAGCACAAACTGTCCAGGTCCCTCCATGCTACTGCAGATGGCAAGGACCCATTTTCCTCCATGGCTGCGCAATATTCCATTGTATATCTGTATCACCTTCTCTTTATGCATTCATCTATTGATAGACACCCAGGCTGCCATCGTACACAATGCTACAATACTGCCACTCAAGTAGTATTTGGGGGTTTTTTTGAATAAACACCCAGAAGTGGGATGTGGGTCGTTTCTGTTTTTTGTTATAGTTTTTTTTGTTGTTGTTGTTGTTTTGTTTTTTTTTAAGTCTGGCATAAATATTGCTACCTAAGATTTTTGTTGTTGTTGTTTCTATTTTTATAAAATATATTTTTCTATTTATTCACTTTCAGTCTGTGTGTGTCTTTTGATCTGAAGTGAGTCTGTTGTAGGTAGTATTTGTAAGGGTTTTGTTTTCTTATCCATTAACTACCCTATATTTTGATTGAAACATTTAGTTCATTTACATTTAAAGTAATTATTGATAGATATGTAATTATTGTCATTATATTATTCATATTTTTGACTTTTTAAAATTTGTCTTAAAAAGTTCCTCCAATATTCCCTTGTATTACTTGTTTTAAGGAGATGACTCCTTTAGCTTTCTCTTATCTGACAAGCTCTTTGCTCTTTGATTCTAAATGATAGCATTACTGGGTAGAGTAATCTTGGTTGTAGGTCTTTGCTTTCCATCACTTTAAATATTTCAGACCAGTCCCTCCTGGCATGCAAGGTTTTGTTGAGAAATCAGCTGACAGCCTAATGGGAGCTCTCTTGTAGGTAACTAGCTGCTTTTCTCTTGATGCTTTTAAGAATCTTTCTTTGTCTTTAACCTCTGGCATTTTGATTATGATGTGTCTTGGTTGGGCTTCTTTGGGTTTATCTTGTTAGGAATTTTCTTTGTTTTTTGGCTTGTATTTTCTTTACCAGGTTTGGGATATTTTTCATAATTATTTCTTCAACCGGGTTTTTAATTCCTTGAGCTCTCTCTTTTCCTCCTGGTACCCCTATGATGCAAATGTTGGTACACTTGATGTAGTCCCAGAGACCCCTTTAATGATCTCACTTGGTTCAATTTTTTTTTCCTTTTGCTTTTCTGATTGGGTTTTTTCTGCTACTTATTTTTTAAATCACCAATTAGATGTTCTGCTTGATCTAATCTATTGTCATAAAGATGCAGAGGAGATGGAATGACTACCTGGTAGCCAGGGATGAGGAGATGCATAGTGTAACCACCCTTACTTTCCTTGGCTACAATAGATCAGGGGTAGCACTGAAGCTGGAACACAACTAGTGATACACAAACCCTCACACACAGGTCAAATGCATCCGTTATAAATAAACTAACACTACTTCAGAACCCTGAATTCATTGTGTGTCTATCATGAGTCACAAGAAATCTACATATTGACATCATTCTGAGCCTAATGTCACATAATTAGATAGAAGTAATCACTTTCCAGACGACTCCTTTGGGACATAAGTCTGGCCACTGAGTCCAGATTAACCCTATAGATGCAAGGTTGAAGTGAAATGTTGACTCCATGTGCTTGATAGAAGGTTGACAAGTATCCCAAAAGGGAGAAACAAGGACTAGGGCCACCATAAGTCGTTGTCCAGGGTCAGAGCACACCACCAAATTGTTCTACCAGTTCTGGCCCAGTAAGTTCCAGGCAGTGCAGGGGGACTTAGAAAATTTTCACTCATGTAATTCCAGCTACTAGGACCCACATGGGACTAGGTCCAGGCTTTGGGTGCCCTCCCAGGCCTGCCTGGTCACAGTCACCAGAGAGGGGCACAGACAAGTTCAAGGGAATTATCTAAAGCCTAGACCACTGGACAGTAGCCCCACTGCCCAGGAATTATGAAGAAAGAGCTTTCCTCCCTATATGAGGGACAATGACTCAGAGCAGAGCCCCCTAGACAACATTCAATGAGAATATAATGTGAGAAAAAAACAAGTGTTATTCTTTGAGCCACAGAGATTCAGAGTTGTTACCACAATAACTTAACCTATCTTGATTAACATACAGGATTACAGCCATCACCAGGCACAGAACTGTCAGTTCAATTACCAAAGTGTGGTTATTTGAATAGGAAGATGTGTTGAGGAGTGTTAGCATTAACATGCCTACTGCTATTATCAATTTTAAATATTTTTAATAGACAATGTGTGAGTGAGCCTAACCCAGATTCTTATAGTTTACTTGACAGGACCATGCAATGACAATGGTCTGCCATTAGAACCCTAATTGCACCTCCATTGAAGTTTTCTGCTTTGTCCTAACCCTAAGAGCTGGACACTGGTGACATAAACTTAAAGCAGAAAAGTGAGCGTAGTCTGATCCTCCTGGCCACATTCCTGCCCATGCCTGGTGTCTCACCCTTTCAACAGCCCTGCCACATGCCACCACAGGCTCCAGAGCCACTCGCACAGCCTGTCCACTGACATTCCCAGAAGGTCCTGCTATGAAACCTCAAGGGTACGGAACCTGAATGATAAACCACAGAACCCTTTCACCTGATCTGCTCCTGGAGGCCTTCCTCTGGGAAGAGCAATACGTTTTTTCCGTAACTTTATCAGTCTACGCGTTCACTTATGTACGGTTTTGATAAAATAATAGAATATTTGAAGAAAATAATGTCATCTCCTTCCTTACTGAGGCCTCCTTCCCTCTCAAGTTTGCAACAAATGGGCCCATAAACAGTGTAAATAACCCAGCAGAGAGGCCTCCAGCTCCCATGATGGTTGTTACTGATACCTTCGTGACTTAAGACCTCATTGGGCATGTGAGGACCAGTGATACTCTCTTCCATGTCACAAGACAGGCTGCTGCAGTTTCTGCTAAAGCTGATAATTCTGGGACAAGTAGAAATAGCACGCCATGCTCGCTGGATGTACACTGAAGGTATTTCCCCTCAGGTCTTGCCCCCTCTACAGAGCTGCCACTAGGCAGTGTGAGGGTGGCCTTTCACTCCTGTCCTGACCTCTGACTTCTTTTCTTGGGGGAACAAGGAGGAAACAACTCCCTCTCTTCTCTTATTGTCCTCAAAAGCGTTTAACAAAATTTCTTCAATATATCAGGCTTCAGGAAAATCAAAGCCCCAAAAGGCCATGTTTTGAAAGTCACTTCTGCTTTGGGCCCTATAACATACTGTCTCCCCCATTTCTCACACCCACCAAGTGAGTGAGAGACATTCAGATTGTCTAGCTTCATGCACTGGTGTGCAAAGGTGAAGAAATATGGGAGAAACTAAAATGAATATCCCTCCAAGGAGCAGAGAAAAGAGGGTAGACTTATTTCAGATGAGCACCCACAAAATGAACACATGCAACTTATAGACTCACATCAACAAGCATCAGAGACCAAAGAACAGATACTCTGAACTTATCATTTTCAAGTTCAATCAAGTCCAGGCAGAATTCTTGGACAATTTTAAGTGCTCAGCAGATGCTCTGCTGGATTCAGAGCATTTAACAGATATCTCTGATAAGTGGTTCTAGAAGCCACTGTCCCTTTGTCTAATGTAGTTGCTGCCTTGAATCGAATCCCATTTCAGGGCTGTAAAGTACAGAGCCAACAATGTACAATGTGCCTGCAAAGTAAAGTGAAAAGAGGTTTATTCGGGAATTTCTGAGCCCAGTTGTCTGTAATGAAGCTCTTGCTCTGCCTCTCCCTGGCTTCAGCTCCAACTGGAACATCAGTACCATGGCTACGCTCTCTCTCCTCACTTAGGGCTGTCATTAGTTTTAGCCATTTTCGCCTCAAGTCCAGCACTTGTGGGCTTCCTGCATTTCCCAGTGAATGGCTTAAAGAAAGAACATTTTGCAAATTACTACATGGTAGGTCAAAATTGTCAATTCTTTCTTAAAAACAACTGTAGCGCCCCATTTTGAAAATGACTATTGTTATATAGCACTGTAAGAAAAAGACCAACATTATTGAATAGAGACATCAAGAGCAATTTAGACCCATTTCACACCTGCCATATTTATCCCTGCTTCTTGGCGGAGCTGTGGTATGTGAGTATTTAACACCTTTAGTAGAAAGGGTGTCAGGCTGGCTGTGCATTCTTAATGGGTCTGCCTCTACAGTCCAGGAATGAACAGGGAACCTAATTTCAAGTGCAGGAACTGTCTTTGATATGCACAGAAAATGAGCTGCTATAAATCTGGGCTGGACCCACTGCGTATTTTTTTAAGTGTATGTAAGTGCATAGAACTTGCTCTGTGTATAGAAGCAGGAATGACTGGGCCTGTGTGACTTTTGTGGGTGATGCAGCTTGAGGCGCAAGGAAACAGAGGGTGTAGGGGACAATCCTCATGATACACTTGAAGAGTAGCAGGCTATTGCATAGACATGGCCAGTTTGCAAACCACTCTCTGCTGTTGGCAGACAAATTGTATCAAAGACACTCCACAAAAAGTAGACTTAAAGGACTCATATCTTTTGGAGATAAGAGAAGGACAATGCATACTCAACAGCTAAATCATTGCAGAACACATGAAGGAAATCCCAGTACTTCACTAATTTTAGATAGGAAAGGGTCATGCATTTGTGGTCATGGTAGGGTGCAATTACTCAGCCCATACTGTCAGTTGGTAACCTGAGGCTCAAAGTACAGCAACTTGACTGATGTCACAAGGTGAGTGATTCCAAAGCCTTCCTCGCCATAGCTGTGTGAGCCTGCATACATCTTTGCCTTCAAAAGGCTGCCCAGCTCTGGATTTCTACCCAAACTCCAGGAACACTAGGTACTCTCCAGTGTGGTCTACAGCCCTGCCAGCATTTGGGACAGATGTGCAGAGTACTACAGAAATTGAAAATGTTGTCAATGGAGTGTGATTGCCAGGGTTTGGATAGATTGCCCCTATCTCAGACAGTTTCCTAATCTGTAGAACGGGATCATAGTAGTCCTGCCACAGATCATGTTTAAGGCTTAAATAAGTTAGATGACAGAAAGTGCTTAGAAAAGAGTGCCCGGAATTCAAGAGCACTCAGTAAATATTTAGGACACGATTATTGTAGGCTGGGCTCCATCCTACCCCTCAAGGGCAGATGAGTAACAAACATCTTATCCCAGGATATAGCCAGTCGTGGCAAGATCAACAGCAGAAGAATTGGTAAAGAACAACTGGGTGTATGAAGATAATATTGGAAACAGTTTCTATCAGGACAGGACAGGTCATGACCATTCTGAACAAACCTCAAGGTTAACAACCAGCATATCAGCACCTATTGACAAACTGAACATGAGCCCTCAAGTTACGGACAAGACTTGGGGCTGGAGAGAGAATGTTGGGGGCAGAGCTGGCTGGAGAGATTGGGAAAGAGCTTCCCAAATGCTTCTGGAGCCCAGATCCAGGCCCAGCAGGATGGGGAGGAAAGACAGAAGAAAGGATCCACCCTGGGTGGTAGATGTCCTGGGCAGAGACCCTTGCCAAGGCAAGAAAGGGGGCCTCAGAGGAAGGTAGACTCCTCTAACCTGAGCAGAGTCCTGGGTAGGTCTGCAGCTGGGGACATGGCTGGAACCACATTAAGTGGGAGGAAGCCCAAAGGACTTTGGATCCTTTATCCCACCAGGCTCAGGTCTGGGTTATCTTAAGAGACTGTCTACCTACAGACACAGGTAGGGGTTGGTGATGGAGGGATGAGGGAAGTGGGCTGGAAAGCCGAAGAGCAAGCTTGTCCTACCCGCAGGCCACATGCAGCCCAAGACAGCTTTTAATGTGCCCCAACACAAATTCATCAAATTTCTTAAAACATTATAAAATTTTTTGCAAATTTTTTTTTTTTTTAGCTCATCAGTTATCGTTAGTGTGTGTGTTATGTGTGGCCCAGACAATTCTTCCAGCATGGCCCAGAGAAGCCAAAAAGTTGGACACCCTGCCATTGAGGACACAGGCCTGTGACACTTAGAGCTTCCCTTCTGAGAAGCCACCTGGAACAGCGGACCCTGCCACAGGTGTTCACCCCAGTGGTCCAGCTTAACCAGCACAGGGTGCCCCATGTTCTTGTCTTCCTCGTCCATGTTGACAAGCCTGATCGCCCCCAGCAAAAGCATATAATGAACAGTCACAAGAGCAGGAGGAGCCTCTACCTCCACATCCCTGCCCTCTGACCCTTCCTTCTCCCTCCCCATGCACTTCAACTCCCATTAGTCACCTGGGCCCACTTCACTGATGACCTTTCTCAGACTCTGCAGTCTTCCCCTTGTGGGCAGGACTCTGAACATGGCCCTGTTTCTCACATTAGATTTTCATAGCCCTGGAGACACTCTGATATCTCACTGGGCTCTACCTTCCCAGGCCACCTTCTTGCGAGGATGGGTAGTCCACTGTCTATTTAGGAAAAGGTTGGGCAAAAGCCCTGTAGTCAGTCAGAATCACTTCAGCAGTGCCCATGTCCAGGCTGCCTGTCTTCTGTAACCCTCTCCAGTCTTCTGACTGAGAGTTTCGTGTATTTGGGTGGAAACCGGAGTTTTCCAAAGAGAAAAGGCACGAGGGTGGTCTCTTGACATTTCTCTCCGGAGGTGTTTAGAAAAATCCATACTATTCTGGCTGAGCTGCTTCTGCTGTTGCAGATGTTGATGATTAGTGCAGAGACTGGGAGGGCCAGGGGTTCCTGAAGATCATTCAGCCATTGACGTCTTCAGAGCAGCACAGCCAGAAGACCAGCCCTCAGCAAATGCCAACAGGCCACCCTCTCGTCCTCCACCCGTGCAGTGGGATTTGGAGTCACACAGTCCTGAGTTCCACACCCCAGCAGTATGACCTCAAGCACATTACATAGCTCTGAGCATGTTTCTTTGTCAGCAAAATAAATTAAATGCTAGGATGCCCCCCACCCCCAAAGATCTAAAAAGGATTGAATATAATAGCCTAGATAAAGTGTTTGTCCTACTGCTGATGCCCAATACAGCATCACTCCCATCCTCTGTCCTCCCTTCCCGTCTCTATAACAGTGGTAACAAATCCTTTCCTTTCTTTCTTAGAATGCGCAGTGGTGTCAGAATTTTAAGCAGCATCTCAGGCTCATGCTAGTCGGTATTTCACTCCCCAAGCCATTCATCTGTCTCCACAGAGCCTCTCCATCCTCCCTTCTGCCCCTACACATTATTCAGCATAGTTTTCATCCCGCATTCAGGCCATTTATTTGGTGCCCATGAGTGCATCTGACCTCCCTAGCCCTTCTAAGCCCCAAACTGAAAAGAATTGTCTTTTTTCACTCTCCCTAACCACCTCTGGATGTACAAGTCACTTAGCACTGGGAGAAGTAATGAATTTTCTCCTATTCTGCTGAGGTTATCTACCACGGGCCATTAAAAAGATACTCATTTTTAAAATATACTTGACAGTCTGGAAGATATATTTGAGATATCAGAAAACTGAGCCCATTATGTGACACTTAAAATATATTTGTGGCATCATATTTCTGAAATGTGCAATATACCTTATGAATTTATATTGCATACATGGCACTTAGATATTTGTGTTATTTGCCCTCTGTGGATCCAAAGTTTCTAGATGATTTCCCTGTTTAAGCTTTCCCTTATTATTATTGGGCCCTTGGCCAACAGAGAAGGGGAAAAAGACATGAATGCAGAGTTCAAGGTCAGTTAGTTGTTGATTTCACACCAAATAGCACTACAGGAGCCCAGAGGGTATGCAAAGAGGGAAAGTGCTTCTGTTTGCCAGACATACTCACATGCACACCAGCCATGATTACATGTGTCAGGCAGGTGCTAATTTTCCCATTTTAAAGATGATCAAACTGAGGCTAGAACAGTGGAGTCACTTGTTTATATTCACACAGCTAATAGGGGGCAAAGGAATGA
>PVKE010046399.1:0-12280 GCA_004027555.1 Craseonycteris thonglongyai | reverse complement strand
TCCACAGCCTCTCCAGCACTTGTTATCCCTTGTCTTGTTGATTATAGCCATTCTAAGAGGTGTAAGATGGTATCTCATTGTGGTTTTTATTTGCATCTCCCTAATTGCTAGTGAAGTGGAGCATTTTTTCATATATCTGTTGGCCATATGTATGTCTTCATGAGAGAAGTGTCTGTTAAGGTCATCTGCCCATTTTTTAATTGGATTGCTTGTTTTTTTCTTATTGAGTTGTACAAGTTCTTTGTATATTTTTTATATTAGCCCCTTATCAGAGGCATTGTTTGCAAATATTTTCTCCCAGTTGGTTGGTTGCCTCTTTGCTTTGTTGATGGTTTCCTTTGCAGCGCATAAGCTTTTTAGCTTGATAAGGTACCATTCGTTTATTTGTGCTTTTACTTCCCTTGCCATTGAGGTCTTGCCAGATTCGTAAAGTCTCCCTGAATCCCACGTCTATAAGTTTAGTGCCAATGTTTTCTTCTATGCAATTTATGGTTTCCTTTCTTATTTGGAGGTCTTTAATCCATTTTGAGTTAATTTTGGTATATGGTGAGAGATTATAGTTCACATTTAGCCTTTTGCATGTGGTTTTCCAATTTTCCCAGCACCATTTACTGAAGAGGCTTTCTTTTCCCCACTGTATATTTTTTGATCCTTTATCAAAATTAATCAGTCCACAAATTTGTGGGTTTATTTCTGGGTTTTCAATTCTATTCCATTGGTCCGTGTGCTTGTTTTTCTGCCAGTACCAAGTTGTTATGATTACTGAGGCTTTGTAGTACAGATAGAAGTCAGGCAGTGAGATGCCCCCCAGCTTTATCCTTCTTTCTTAGGATAGCGTTTGCGATTCGTGGTCTTTTGTGATTCCATACAAATTTGATGATTTTTATATCTATTTTTTGAAAGAATGACTGTGGGATTTTGATGAGAATGGCATTGAATCTGTATATTGCTTTGGGGAGTTTGGCCATTTTAACTATGTTGATTCTTCCAATCCATGAACATGCAATGTCTTTCCATTTCTTTGTGTCCTCTTTAATTTCTTTTAAGAGTGTCTTATAGTTTACAGTGTATAAATCCTTCACATTCTTTGTTAGATTTATTCCTAGGTATTTCATTTATTTGTTTGCAATTTCAAAGGGAATGGATCTTTTCATCTCTCTGAAGTTTCATTGTTGGCATACAAAAATGCAGTTGATTTTGGAACATGGATTTTGTAGCCTGTGACTTTACTGTATTTGTCTATTATTTGTAATAGATTTCTGATAGAGTCTTTAGAGTGTTCTATATATAGGATAATGTCATCTGCAAAGAGTGACAGTTTGACTTTTTCTCTCCTGATTCTAATACCTTTTATTCCTTTCTCTTGTCTGATTGCTCCGGCTAGAACTTCCAGAACTATGTTGAACAACAGTGGTGACAGGCGGCATCCCTGTCTTGTTCCTGATTTTAGGAAAATAGGCTTCAGATTTTCCCCATTCAGTATAGTATTTGCTGAGGGTTTATCATATACGGCCTTTATTATGTTGAGATATTGTCCTTCAATTCCCATTTTATTCAGTGTTTTTATCATAAATGTGTGTTGTATCTTGTCAAATGCTTTTTCTGCATCAATTAAGATAATCATGTTGTTTTTATCCTTTGTTTGGTTTATGTGCTGGATTATATTGATTGATTTGCGTATGTTGAACCATCCTTGTGCCCCTGGGATGAATCCCACTTGGTCATGGTGAATAATCCTTTTAATGCATTGTTGTATTCTGTTAGCTAAAATTTTATTTAAGAATTTTGCATCAGTGTTCATCAGTGAGATTGGTCTATAGTTTCTTTTTGTATTGTCTTTCCCAGGTTTGGTATTAGGGTGATATTAGCTTTATAGAAAGCGTTGGGTAGTACTGCCTCCTCTTGAATTTTCTGGAGTAGTTTGAGGAGGATGGGCATTAGTTCTTCTTTGAATGATTGGTAAAGCCATCTGGTCCAGGCCTTTTGCCTTTGGGCAGGTTTTGGATAATTGTTTCAAGTTCTGTACTGTTGATTGGTCTATTGAGGTTATCCAAATCTTCTTGGTTCAGTTTAGGTAAACTATATGTTTCTAAAAATTTGTCCATTTCCTCTAGGTTGTCAAATTTGTTGGCATAGAGTCTTTCATAATAATCTCTTATGATTGTTTGTATTTCTGCAGCATCAGTTGTAATCTCTCCCCCATTGTCCCGTATTCTGGAAATATGAGATTTTTCTCTTTGTCCTTTGGTGAGTCTAGCCAGTGGTTTGTCAATTTTATTGATTTTTTCAAAGAACCAGCTCTTTGTGGCATTAATTTTATCTATCGTTTTTCTATTCTGAATTTCATTAAGTTCTGCTTTGATTTTTATTGATTCTTTTCTTCTGCTGGCTTTGGGGGACCTCTGTTCTTCTTTTTCTAGCTCTACGAGATGAGATGTGAGGGTGTTTACTTGTAGTTTTTCTTGTTTCTTGAGATAGGCCTGTAATGATATAAATTTTCCTCTTAATACTGCTTTCGCTGTGTCCCAGAAATTTTGGTATGTCATGTTTTCATTGTCATTCGTTTCTACAAAGTTTTTAATCTCTTGTTTTATTTCCTTTTTGACCCAGTCACTTTTTAATAGCATGTTGTTCAATCTCCACATATATGTGGTTCTGTCTGTACTTGATCTTTTGCAATTGATCTCTAGTTTCAATGCTTTGTGGTCTGAGAGTGCACTTTGTATGATTTGGATGCCCTTAAATTTGGTGAGGTTAAATTTAAGTCCCAGGATATGGTCTATCCTTGAAAATTTTCCATGTGCACTAGAGTAAAATGTATAGCCCTGTGTTTCAGAATGGAATGACCTATAAATGTCAATTTGTCCATTTTCTGCAATGTATCATTTAGAGCTGCAATTTTCTTATTCATTTTCTGCTTGGATGATGTGTCCAATGTTGTCAAGGGGGTGTTTAGATCCGTACTATAATTGTAGTTTTGTCAAATTCTCCTTTTAGCTCTGTTAGTAGCTGCTTTATAAATTTTGGTGCTTCCTGATTGGGGGCATATATATTGATGAGTGTCATGTTTTCTTGGTGTATTGTTCCTTTTATCAAGAGATAATGACCATCTTTACATCTTGTTTATTTTTATTTTTATCCTTATGTTTTTTTCATCAGAAATCACTATGGCTACTTCAGCTTTTCTCTGACTGCCATTTGCCTGGCGTATTGTTTTCCATCCTTTTACCCTGAGTCTATGTTTGTCCCTGTGGCTGAGGTGTGTCCCTTGTAGTCAGCATATGGTTGGATTTTGTTTTTTAATCCAGTCTGCTGCCCTGTGCCTCTTTATTGGTGAATTCAGTCCATTTACATTCAGGGTGATGATTGATATATGAGGATATTCTGTATCCACTTCTTCTTTCCTTTTTATTCTTTTGTTGTCCCAACTTTTCTTCATTTATTTTGATTTCTTGATTCAGGTCGAATAGCCTCCGTCAGTATTTCTTGGAGTGCCGGTTTTGAGCTGGAGAATTCTCTCAGCTTCTGTATGTCTGAAAAGGCCTTAATTCCTCCTTCATATCTAAAGGTTAATTTTGCTGGATAGTTAATTCTCGGCTGGAAACTTCTCTCTTTTAATATTTTGAAGATTGGGCTCCACTTTCTCTAGGCGTGCAGAGTTTCTACTGATAAGTCTGGTGATAGCCTGATAGTTTTTCCTTTGAAAATTATATATATTTTTTACCCTGGCAGCCTTGAGGATTCTTTCTTTGTCTGGTTTTTGTCATCTTCAGAACAATGTGCCTTGGAGAAGGTCTGCTAGGGTCTAGGTAGTTGGGGCTTCTGATTTCCTCTGGGATTTGGGGCTGTAATTCTTTCCACAGGTTAGGAAAATTTTCATCCACTATTTGTTTTAGTAGACTCTGAGAAGATTTCATCTTGCTTCCTTCTGGTACCCCTATTATTCTAATATTGTTCTTTCTGATGGAGTCAGAGAGTTCTTGTAGGACTCTTTCATTTGTCTTGATTTTCCTTTCCCTGTCTTCTTCCCTCTGTGACATTTCCATGCTTGTGTCTTCAATTTCACTCATTCTTTCCTTCAGCTGGTCAGCACTGTTTCCCATGCTGGTCAGTTCTTTTCTCAGCTCTCCCATGGTGCCTTTTATTTCAAGGAGTTCCTTTTGGTTCTGCTCTAACTTCTCAATTTTATTGGTAAAGTACTCATGTTGCTCATAAAATTTCTTGTTGAGGTCATTTAACTTTGTCTGGGTACTTTGCCAGCATTGAGTGAGTTCTCTGAATGTCTTGAGTATTGCAGACCTGAATTCTGTTTCACTTAGATTTGATTCCAAGTGTGCAAGGTCCTTTACTAAAGAATGCCCCCGATCTTCTGGAGGGGCTTTGGATTCTGAGGTGTGCACTGTGTTTGATGTGGTTCTTTTTTGCTTTGCGCATGAGTCTGATTTTCCTCTGAGGGTTAGCCTATCAGGTGGGTTTCTCAGTTGTGGGAGGAGGAGATTTTGGGAGAGGGTTGCAGGAAGCAGTCAGTTCTGTGCCTTGGGGCTGTTCTTCAGGTTGCTGTCTTATCCGTTAGAAGGCAGGGTAGTGAAGGTATGGTTCCGGGGTTGGGGGCGTGTGGGTAGGAGCCAGGGTGGGCCTGAGACACAAAAGCAGATGCCTCTGTGCACAGAGAGGCTAGTGGTTCAGTGCAGGCAGGGTGAGAAGCTCAGGCTTTCTCCCCTCTAATCGTGTCTGTGAGCCGGCGGGGCTTGGCAGAGGCTAGCTGCTGGTCTTTCTCCCCTCTGATTATCTGCTTTTCTTTTTTCTTTAAGATTTGTTATATAATTTTTGACAGAGAAACAGAGACACAGAGAGACATAGAGAAGGGGGAGGGCCCAGAGCTGTTTCCATAGTTGACATTAGTTTTCCATATAGTTTCACTCCACAGGCAGGCACAGGGCTGCGCAGGGCAGGAACTGGGCCGGAAGCCTCCCACATAGGTCCCAGCAAGAACTGAACTGGGGCACACCCCAGCTCAGCATATGGGTCCACATGGGCTGGGTCCGGAATTCGATCCTCAGTCCTTGGGGCTTCAAAGCAAGCACTTGACCCGCTGAGCTATCCCCGCTTTTCCTGATTGTCTGCTTTTTAATTGTGTCTGTGAGCCAGCTGCTGGCCGCAGCTCAGCAGGGGTGTGGGCGGGGTGAGCAGCTCAGGCTTTCTCCTTCTAATCTCATCTGTGAGCCAGAGGCATCTCGGCAGTGGTGCACACGGGTGGGGCGAGCAGCTCTAGCTTTCTCCCTCTAATTGTGTCTGCGAGTCTCTGAGCTGGCAGGGCTTTGCAGAGGCTGGGACGGCAGCCGCTCTAGGTCTGCAGTTGCTCTAGGCCCGCATCTCTGCTGAGACCGCCGGATTCACTCTAAGCACATTTAATGCAGCTGTGTCCATTCAAGCCCCAGCCCTCACTCCAAGAGCCCTGTCTTCAGAAGGCGCTCCCTCACAGTCAATCTCCTCCTGTAAATCGGGGGTGCCAATCTGTTGTGGGCTGATTCCCTGCTCTCTCCCCGCCCGCTGGGAAGTGCAGCCACCCTGCTCTACAGTCCCTGTTCCACTTTAGGCTCCATGATCTGATTAGGGCACTGTGTGCTGTCCCTTGAGTTTGGATGTTAAATTGTCCACAGTCTTGTGGCGCTTCCACACTCCTTAGGTCTCGGCTTCCAGCCCACCCTCAATCTAGCTCCACTTTGACCATAGTCCCCCAATCCCCTTTTGTTTTTGCTAGCCCCAGCCCACGCTCTGCATCCTGTCCCTGAACTGCTCCTTTCCCTTCCCTCTCCCACTCTCCCCTTTTTTCTCTAACCTTTGGGTGCTGTTCTGCATTGTGTGGTTCTCTCAGTTAAGGGTGCTTCTCAGGGTTTCCCCTGTGGATTCCCCTCTGTTCACAAGTCCCTTCCCAGGCAGTTAATCGGCGTTCTCCTCTCATGCCGCCATCTTTTTTTCCCCTCAATTTTTAACAATAAGTCTATTAGACTTCAAAGTAGAGATACTGTGTAGGTATTTGGCTAGATCAGTCTTGAGTTGACACAGAAGCCTGGCCATTCGACTTAAATTTGGGAGTTGAGGCATACAAAGGCAGTATTTAAATACCTATGGGGAGGCCAGGGTGGCTCAGTGGGTTAAGTGCTCACTTTTCAGCCCCGGGGCCCAGGGGTCAAGTCCCAGCCCCGGACCCATGCAGACCCATGTGCTGAGCTGGGGAGTGCCCCCAGTTCGGTTCTCACTGAGGTGGGACCCCAGCCCAGTTCCTGCCCTGTGCAGCCCTGAGCCTACTTGGGGAGTGAGACTATGTGGAGAAACAAATGATGTACAACTATGGAGACTGCTCTGGGCGCTCCCCTTTCTCTCTGTCTCTGTCTCTGTCTCTCTCTCTCTCTCTCTGTCAAAAGCCATAGAGATGGACATTAAAAAAATAAATAAATAAAAGCCTAATACCTGTTGAACTTATGAAGGTCATAGTTTTACATAATGAAGAGAAGGAGAGCAATGGAATGAGTTTTTAAGCATGTCATTACTAAAAGGCTAGGGAGAGAATGGAAATAAATGGCCAGTGAAATAAGATGAGAACCTAAAAAGTGAGATAATCTGAAAGCCAGGTAAAGAAAGCATTTTAAGAATAAACTATGTCAAATGCAGATAAATCTAGTCAGATGAGGACTAAGAACTACTACTGGATTTAACAATATGGGAGCCATTGGTCATCTTGAAGAAGAGCAATTCTGATGTGGACTGAGGGTGAAAACCTGATTGAAATCAGATTAAGGGAGACATTAGAGACAACGCACAATGGATAACTGTTTTTAGAAGTCTTATTGTGAAGGACAGCAAAGAAAGGGGTAGTTATGAGGTTAAGAGCATTTAAAAGAAGTTTGTTTGTTTTTGGTTTTAAGATGAAAGAAGCAGCATGTTTGTGTGTTTATGGAAATGATTTAACTAAGAAAAACATTAGATGATATAGGAGAGGGGGGAGATTGCAGAGTGAGTCTGTGAATAAGTAAGGAAGGTCAACTGAAATTATATGAGGAATTGACTTTAGGCAGGTACACAGAAAGTTTACCTTTGTTAATAGGTTGAAAGGTAGATTATGTGAATTCTCATGTTGGTAGATGGGTAAATGTGGTGGTGAGAATATTTCACTGATTGTTTAAAGTTTTCTCAGTGAAACAGGGAGCTGAGAGTGAGTTTCAGGGAGGAAATGTTGGAGGCTTGGAAAGAAGCAGAAAAATGAGTGGGTCAAGGGAGTGCAACTACACCAGTTGGTGTAGTTCAGTGTTTGTCTGTATTCATATGGAATTGGGGGTGAAGATACAGAGAAGGCAGAGAGTTACATTTAGCAGACTTTGATTTGGCCAAACAAGTAGGACAGAGAGAGCGAGAGAGGACAATAAAGTCATGGGGATACAGAAAGATGTACTCATAATGGCTAGTGACTTAATGACTAAAAATAGTAACCATGATTTTTCCAACCAAGTGTGACACCTTGAACTTCTTAAGGGGTGGCATGCCCTTTTTATGCCACTTCATAGACTCCTGTTATGACTCAGGCTCATAATGATGAACCAAAATTTAATCTCCAATGACAATCCAATTGAAAACTTCATTTTGTTGTCTTTGCAAATGCCCCAAAACAGTCATAAACACTCAACATGCTGTTATTCTGAAGTGGCATGATTATTCTCAGTACCCATCTTATCAACGTCTTTTGACATCCTTAGATGCTGATGGAGAATATTCAAAATGGTTGTAGGTGATACAACTATTTCTGCAAGCTGCTTTTTATTCAATCTGGCATCTTCCACTACAGATTTTTAACTTTTTAGACAATGTCTAAGGAAGTGGCTTCAACAGGGCAACCTGGAAGGAAGTCATCTTAAAATCAACTCTCTGTCTTGCTTGAAAAGGCTATGACACTTATAAACCATGAATTTTCCAGGGCAACAGTCCCTGTAAACTGCTAATATCTCTTAGAAACAATTTGAGATATTTTCCCTTGTTTTCTGAGGAACTGAATGACAGGGAGAAATTCAATTTTATTTATACTTGGGGTTTTCTTCACTTTTGACATGCTTCTTTAGCAATATCTGAAAGAACACAGATATAAGTATGCTGAAATTTGGCACATATACTAATAATAAGTGACAAAATTAACCCATGTGCACTAGTACTCCCACCTCTCCAATAACCTCCTTATTCCAAGAATGTCTTGACCACCTCTCATAGGGAAAGTGGTGTGCTTAGGGGAGAATCAGTTTATTTTTTGAGTATAAAAAGTTGAGGTATGATGGTTATGGTTAGTGCTGAGTGGTGAATTCCAGACAACCTAATGAGTAGGGTTAAGAAAGCAGGTTGTAAAAGGAAATGTACATAGGGCTGTGTTATGAGTTTGGGACTGTTTATGATCACTGACAGAAACTAGTATAATGAATATAAAGAGATTAATTTTGCAGGTTTTGGGGCATCATAGTGGTGGCAAAATTGTGAGGACAGAAAGGATTATGTGTCTGGTCTCCCTTTCAATTCTCTCCCTTAACCCTTCACAACAGTAAGGGTAAGTGAAATAGTTCATGTAAAGGGATAAGTTTAGTCCTTGACAATAGTCAGTAGGCATTATTTTGATTATTGGATAGCTAAGTAAAAGTGGGTGAGACTTGATTCTAAAAGTTTTGAATCTTTGATGAGGCAAAATGGAAAGAAATTTGGCAGATCTTGGCACAGCTGCAATTGATATGAGCTGGTATTGGTTTGTTGCTACACTTGTTAATAGTTAAGACTGATGCAGACTTATAGATTTCTATAAATGGAGGGCTACTGTGAGATAGTCTTGTTTGGATGATAGAATCATACCACACATTTGTGGAAAGGATTGAAATTTTCTGCTGTCAATTGTCTTAAAAAGTCTTTAATCATGAAATGGGAAATGAAGCCCCAGGAGGTGAGCCTTAGCATACAACTGCATAATTCATCTCCCTCTCTGAAAATGGTATGTGTTTGGCACAGGCTTTGAGACATGGAGAAATATAGACTGTATTAAGTGAAGTGATAGAAGCTTGGATTGAAGTAGGGAGAAGACCCTTTAGGAGAACTTGAGTTGAGTTGTACTATGCAGCACTTAAAAATTATTCTCTATATTGGTTACAAATTGTTCTCTATATTGTATGTTCCTTCTTTCATGTACACACCTACTTTTGGAAGTGTTTGTTATGGGGCTTAGAGAAGGGGTAACCTGTGCTTTAGACTAAGGGAGCTAGGGAACAGCAATGATTCTTCCTCTTTCAACACCAGTGGGAGCAGTTACCATCTTGGACTTATGAGCAACAGAGGCAGCATGTAATGCATGCAGTGGGGAAACCCTCTTGTACAATGTCCCACTCTTGGTGACAGAAGTAGCTGGGGCACCCTTGTTGTCAGGGTGCTTTTGATCATTAGGCATTGGAACTTGAGCAGTAATAGTCAAGAAATTCTCTTCTTTCTCTTCTTCTCTTTACTTTTCCCATCCTTTCCCATTCAGAATACTGTAATCAAAGCAGCTTAATACATTAGCATAAAGTAGGCATCCAAAGTTGACCACTATGGGGAGTCAAATTCTAAGCAAGGTGAGAAGTGTATATATGCAGAGGGAAAATCTGGTGTGGAAGGTGTCAGAACCTGAGCAGAATGAGGAGATTGCCCAAGTAGAAATGGGGGAGTATATTATTAATAGTTTTCTAATGCTGTCATAATCACTTAAAACAAATTTAGTTGCTTAAAATAGTACACATTTGTTGTCTTATAGTTTTGGAGGTCAGAAGTTCACAATCAGTCTCATTCGGTAAAATCAAGGCACCAGCAAGGATGCACTCCTTCAGGAAACTGTGGGGGAGAGTCTATTTCCTTGTCTTTATCAGCTTCTGGAGACCACTGCATTCCTCAGCTAGTGGCCTCTTATTTATTCTTCACAGCCAGTAGCATAGCATCTTCCAATCTCTCTTTCCCTCTTATTCTGATATTTCTGGTCCCTTGGATAAGAACCCTTGTGATTATATTGGGATCTCTTAAATAATTCAGGATAATGTCTCCATTTCAATCATTAACTTAATTGTATGAGGACAGTTCTTTTTAGCCTGTTAATTATCACTCATGACTTCTGGTAATTAAGATATGGACTTCTTTTGGGGGGAGGAAGTATTTAGCCTGTCATGGAAGTAGTCTGACGTGGGGAGTCAGAACTATAGCAGAGTAACAAAACTGTCCATGTGGAAGGAAGACCTGAAGTGGGACATCACAGTTCACACAAGTTGAGGAGAACATTCATATAGTGGAGTAGCCCAGCATGGGGAATCAGAGTGAAGTAAGGGGAACTATATTGATGCAGATGGGAGATTTGTTATTTACAAGGGAAAAGGGGATTGATTAAATAAGCAAATATATTAAAGATAATATGTAAAGATAAAGATAATATATAACACAGTTTGAAGAAACAAAGCATGCATCAGAACCATATTCAGATATGATACAGATGTTGAAATTATCAGGCAGAAAATTTAAAGGAACTACAATTAATATGTTAATAGATGTAGTGGAAAAAGTATACAACATGAAAAAGCATATGGGTAATGTCAGCAGAGAGATGGGAATTCTAAGAAAGAATCAAAAGAAAATGCTATAAATAAAAAATGCAGTAACGAAAATGAAGACCTTTGACACAGCCAAACAAACAATCTTTGGAGATAAACAAAAACTTCCCAAACAAAACTGCAAAGAGAAAAAAACAAAATGGAGAAAATAAAAACACAACCCCAGAATGAACCATCTAAGAAATGGAGGACAATTTCAAAAAATGGAACAAAACTGCAGGTTCTCAAGAATGCCAAGCAGAACAACTTCCCATAAAACTATGCCTAGGAATGTCATATTCATACTATGGTGGAAAGAGAGAGAGAGAGACAGAGAGAGAGAGAGAGAGAGAGAAAATAAATCTTGGAAGAGCCAAGGGGAAATAACACCTTAATTATGGAAAAACAAAATAAGAAATATAATAGACATCTTGTCAGAAATATTGTGCTATAATTGCTGCTATAGTAAATTAATAAAAACTTACTATCTTAAAACAATACAGATTTATTATTTTATAATTCTGAAGGCTAGAAGTCCTAAATCAGTCTCAGTGGGCTAAAATCAAGGTGTTGGCAGGGCTGTGTTTATTCTGGAGGCTCTAGAAGAAAAGCTGTTTCCTTGCCTTTTTTAACCTTCTAGAGGCTGCCAGAATTCTTTAGCTCATGGCTCTTTAATCTTCAAAGCCTGAAACAATGGGCTGAGTTCCTCTCAAGCAGCCATCCTTTTAGTTATCTCTTCTGTCCCCCTTTTTCTACTCAAATGAACTCTTGTGATCACATTGGCCAATTCAGATAACCCAAGTAACTTCTTCATCTCATTACCAATCAATCTTAGTTCTATCTGCAAACTTAATTTTTATCTTTTATTTAATTAGGCTGATTAGACATATTGTTTTAAATGGGACAGAAAACAATGGCACTGTCCTATTTCAAACAGTACATAATAGCCAACCTAGTCTTACTGTGCTAAATTCAAGGTTTCAGTAGGCTGACCATATGTATTGTTTGAAATGGTAAAGTTTTCTGTCCTGTTTGAAATGCTGCATTTGGTCAGCCTATATTTAATCTAACAAATTCATAAAAGTAAGATGAGTATACAATTCATTATGCTCCTTTAGCATTTATTTTAGTCTTCTTCACTGAGAAGGAAGGAAGGAAAGATAGAAGAAAGGAAAGAAGGAAGATCAAGAGCTCCTTAAAGATACATTTATATCATATTTGGGATAGAAATTTTTAAGTTGATCTCAGGATATTTTGTAGCCTGTTATTTATTGCCTAATATTTTGTTGCTATCACCATTGTTCTTGTAACACCTATACAAGTAGATTTTATGCTGCCTCATCTGTTGAGTACTTAGTATATGATAGCCTCTACACTATAACCTATATTGTTATTGGTAATTCTTTTTTTTTATTATTATATTTTATTGTTAAATTTAATGGGGTGACATTGGTTGGTAACAATTAGTTTCAGGATGCACAACTCATTACATCACGCATGCATCGCATTATGTGCCCACCTCCCAGAATCAGCTCCCCATCCACCACCATATATCTGGTGTCCACTCCCCCTTCCCCCCACTACTCTCCCTCCCCCCACCTCCCTCCTCTCCAGGTAAACACCAAACTATTGAGTGTGTCCATAATGCTGGT
>PVKE010046398.1:0-12280 GCA_004027555.1 Craseonycteris thonglongyai | reverse complement strand
AATTGAAAAGGGTAAACTACATAATCTCTAAGATCCCCTCCAATTACATAATTCTACTGAAAGTATAAAGGTTATGACAGAAATCTTGGGAAAAGATGGGAATTTAACAATGATTTCCAATTACTTAATATTCCAGATGCATTAGTTTATTAGCTACCCTATACATAATTTTAATGTACAACTGAAGTCACCTGACAGCTAGATGTTCACGTGGCACTCTTACTGAATGTTTCTGGCAAGTCTTATAATCAGAAGAATAAGATACTAATCAGGATATTAGAAAAACCACAGCCCTGATACAATAAGTAATTCACTATTCACCCCAAGTAGGTTCTATTCATTTTTACTTTAGCTGCCTAATCTATAAAATAATGTTGAATCACAACATACTTCTTAGAAGTTCTCTAAATATGGTCATATTCACAGGTTGGTTTCTTGGGAAGCAGGCACTGAGAGTGCATTTGATGAACATAATATGTTTGGAAAGGAGTCAAGATTTGGCAGAGAGAGAAGTTACATAGCCATAGCAGTTCAATAAATTTTGGTCAAAAGCTCACAGGAGCTCTAAAGCATATCTAGCCCTTTGGAGTTGACCTGTCTTGGGTGGAAATAACTGGATATTTGTAAGTGCCTCAGTTCGTCATTGGATAGGGATGGATTTGGATGTAGGAAGATCATGCCTTGGAGAAAGCATCCCACAGAGACTTAAGCAAATCCTGAAGAAGCTAACAGACAAAGACTGTTGGCATCTGGAACAATAAGTCTTTTCTTGTAGGAAGATCTGAGTGATATATTTTCTTTCTTTCTAGTAATAGAATCATCTAGCAAATCCTCTTTACCTTTTATATTAACACCAAAGAATAAGATATGTCCTAGGTGTGCAGTTTCTTAAAGACAATTAACAATAGTAGTGGATATGGTTTACTGTGCTTTCTAGTTTCAACCTGAAATGGGCAACCATAATGAAACATTCAGCTCTAGATTGAAGTGTACATGTATCTGTAAATGCCTGGGCTTCTGGGATAAGAAAGAGAGCTTGAATGAAGTATGCCAAAGGTTGTCTACAGTCTAATATTTACAACAGAGAAGGGCAATTATCAAAATCATAACTTGCGCTTTGGCTGGCCTTCTTCCTAGACCTATCAAAAAACACTAGCTTTAGCTATGGGCCTACTTAATTGGCTGTGTCTGAATTTCACAAACCTCATATTTCACACCACTATAAAGGGTTCATCCACACATTTATATATGTAACTAATAAAACAAAACAGGTTTACTTAAACAAAACAAAGTTCTTACATTTTCTGACTATCCTTTTGTTAATATCATTTGTCCTGGAACTGTTAATCATAGAATATATCATGATTTTTTTTTCTCTCTCTCTCATCCCCACTTATATGTTTCTGAAACCAGGTTGGCTTTTTTTGTTCTTGTCTTTTTTAAATACTCAACAACTAGCTTAGGACCCCCTTTCCTCCCCCCACCCCTTTTTTTTTCTGCTGTCACCTTTTAATACAGGTTTTCATCACCTCTGCAAAAGGGATTTTCTTTTTTTCCCCAGTGAAAAAGATGGATTGTTAAGAGGTCCCACAGTCTATAAACTGTTTCCTTTTAATTCAGGCCCGAGGAGTTTGGCCTGGCTCATGTTCAGGTAGTACTGTAATTTGTTTGAACCCCTCCTTAAGAACCTCCTGCTAGTGTATTTGTGCCTGAGCACTTGGGTGAGCCTTGAAATCACTTCTTTAAAGAGTGATGGGATATGTGTGCTCACCTCTAGTCCACAATGTAATGAAGCATGCCCTTGCTTTAAAACTTCTGAGGGCAGGTGAGGCTTTCCCTGGAAATGGCCCCATGAGGCTATTCCCAACTGCACAGTTTATGTCTGAGATACTGGTAACAGTGTTCACTCTTAAGGATTTTCTTTCTCTTAACATTGTCAGAAGTTTTCATGTTCGACCTTAATGTTCCACGTACAAGGTACTGGGACGATATTTCTAAAAGTCCTGAAGCTAAACCTGTTAAAACTTCCCTTTAACATTCAAAATAGTCATGTTCTTTGTGTAAACTATGAATTTTGCAATAGTGTGTTCATTTTAAGTACAGTGGTATAAAATGCAAAAGAACAAGGAAGTCTTTTCATCATTAATGCCACTGCCAAGGACAGGAACTGATGTTATTTGAGCTTTGTTTTCTTCACCTCCCCACCCCCACCCCCCATTGCTTAATTCAATTATGTAGCCCTCCTTTACATAATAGTCTCACTCCTCCTCAACTCCTCCTTAATTACAGACTATTCAGGAATACTAGATGTCCTCAGATTCAGCCAGTGTTATTTTTACATTGTTTCATTCTAACGTCTGCTAGGTACAGCATGTTCCATACTATTTTCTTAAGTCCCCCATATATCCAACGACATAGATAACAACTTGGTCAGTAATCAGCAGATTATGAAGTGGTTGAAACATAAATGAAAAATAATGATTAGATTAAGACAAGAGACTACTTTAGATTCTTTTGATGAGATAATAGCAACTTATACCTTACCTGTCTGCTACTCCCCCTCATCTAATTAACTATGCAATTGTAAAATTTATGAAAATAGTTTTAATTATATTTATATTATGGGCCTTGTCAAAAACGGTTTTTAAATAACTGTGGCCAAAGATTGAAGATTAAAAAAAATAATAAAAAAAGTTCTTTCATCTTTATACCTTACCTTTCTACCTAATACTTAGACAAGTGTCAATTACTTTTTTCAATTCTGGAAACAAAAAAAGAAGTGGGGTGAGGTATAGGTCGATTATGCTGGTAAAAAGAGATAGTTGGAACATCATGATACATTGCAATTTTTCTTTCTTTGGTTCAAAACATTTTCATAAATTGCAATTATTTCCCACAGTGTTGAGTACATTTTCCTTGACAAAGGTGATTATTAGGTATTAGTGTCTAATCCCATCAGAAATTTGTGAATTGTTAAGCCTATTTCTTAAGTAGTCAAGAACAAATCCTTAGTTCTCATATGTTTTCATATTAATGTAGCATGTTACCACCTGCTTGTCAGGAGAAAATTCTTTAGACAAAGATGTTCCTTCCAGAGAAGCAAAAGGGCAGTTACTTAGCTCTAAATATAATAATGGACTTTGATCTTTTCAGTTCTTTTCAGATATTCCTTTTTATTTTTACCAAGACAAGTCATCCATAAGTTTAATAATAAAGATAAAAATATTAGTGTAAAACCAAAATGCATTTGAAGGAAAAAATAATCAGGTTATAAAAAAGCCATTTATACAGAAAAAGTGCCCTTTAGAATAAACTTGTAGAAATGTCAGAAAACTATATATTTTAAATAAATAGTATTTAAAAATATTATGTAAAAATGCATAGAAAGAGAACTTTTGTAGACTTTAGCACTGTCTGTCCTTGATGCTTACAGTATGTCAAGAAAAAAATAAACCATTTAAAAAAACAATTAATATGATTGAAATAACAAACATTTTAAATATAAACTCTACAATGAATATAAAATGTATAGTATTCATGAAATGTGTAGAAACTATAGTCATCTACAGTTTCAAAAATATTTCTATATATTCCATAAAGCAGAACTTATGCATGGCACATTCTCTGACAACCATGCAATAACATAAGAAATAATAAAAGGCTAAAAAAAACAAACAGAACAAGCAAAAATTCTAACTATTAGGAAATTTACAATATATATATATATTTTTTTTAAAGTAACTCCATTTGGAAGAAGAATAAAAATAAACAGATGCAGATTATTTAGAAAATAGTGGAATTAGTACATTACACTTTAACTCTTCTGAGATGCAGCTAAGGTGATATAGAGAGATAAAATTGTAGACTTGAAATATTTTTATAATAATGAAAAATTTAATAAATTAGAAAAAGAAAACACACTTAAGAAAAATAGAAGATAAAAGCAGAAAATAATTTCTTATAAAGAAAAAGATAACAAAAATATTAAATAAATGCAAAAAGTGTAGAACAATAGAAAAACTTCCTGCAAATAAAATCAAGAGAGAAATGACCATGATGATAATTATAACAACAAAAAGCTAGGATGTATTCTGTGCTTTTCTGTAGTAGATATTATCTTTAAAGCTTGGTATATTATTTCAGTTATTCCTGAAAGAAAACCTCTGAAGTGTTTATTTATTTCATTTTTTTTTTAATAAATGTGGATACTGAAATTGGGGGATTAATTTACTATTATCACAAAGCTCCTGATGTATCAAAGATGGATGAAGTTAGTGCTGCACCTTCACTCTTTAACCTTATATCCTATGTTCCCAACAACTATACTATTTCTAATAAAATCATTTTATAAAATGGTTATAAAAGATTAGAACGCACAATACTTACTTATTTTGGCAAATTGAATGAACTGGGAAATCTTCTGGTAAAATAGTATATTTCTCAATTGTACAACTTTAAGTAGGCAACCCATACTTGCAAGTGATCATTGAAGAAATTATAAATACTGATATTACCAAAAAACAAACAAACAAACCTCCAAATATGACTCTAGACCAACATGATATTTTAAGTAATAGCTTTTGTTTTTAAAATTTTAAAGAACAAAATGACCAGTTCTGTATTATTTATTCTTGAGCCTAGTAAGAACAAAAAATAATCTTTTAATTTAAAAAATTAAGTGCCTAATATCAAAGCCTACTAAGGATATTGTACATTTTTCTCAGTTATATACGGTAGTTGTAAAAATACCAAATATAAGTACCAGCCACTGAATGCATCATTTTAAAGATATTTGAAACAGTTTATACAAAATAAACAGAAAACATATAAAAAAGGAGTAGACAAAGTTATCTCCATGACTAGATCACAATGGAAAACAAATATTCAACTAAAATATTTTTAAATGAATTTTAAATTATTTAAATTTAAACTTAAAAAAATTAAGTTAATGAATGTCAGTAAGTCATTCAACAGAAAAAAAATGATAATCATTATCATTGACTATTTCTGTATAAATGAAAAAATGTTAGCTTCTTAAGTACTAGAAATAGCCAATTTATTGGAACAAAGTGCCATTTTCATCTAAGTATACCTAACAAAAGAAAAGAGTGACTAGATACCTGGAAGTGGAAACTTCTGGGGCATACGGCTACCAGTCTGACACTTCTGTGTCATTTCTATTATTTATAAACAAATTGTTATTGTGTTTTAAATAGGTACCAAGATCTGTCCAGAGGCAGAGAAAATACAGTGAAAAAAATACACAAATTTCCGTTCTTCTGAAGTTTATAACTTATTGAGGTTAGTGGAACAGGGGATAACAAAAAACAAAAAATAAATACACAAGGAAACATCTGAGTGTGCAAAATGCTCTAAGGAATAATACAAACTGATCAACTGGAGACTCGTGGGCTACTTTGGATTCAGAGTTCAGAGGCCTTTCCCAGCAGAGCTTACGTTTAAATTGAGAACTGAATGATCAGGGCTAGGTATGTGAGGATCAGAATAAAGAGAATTCTAGAAATCTCTTATTTTAACTCAAGACTTAATTTAACTTTTATATTAGATTTTGTGATGTGCACATGCTTCTTTTAACAGAGATACAACGTGGGCTTTTTCCTCCTAATATTAATGTCATATTTACAGAGAAGACCATTTGGATGTAGCCTTCTCAACTTAATTGCTTTGACTTCAGTTCACTTTGACTCACATTATGAACTGTTAGATATTGTCTTCCTCCTTTTATTTTATCTCTTCTGTTTTTTCCTAATCTTACCTCTAACTCTCACTGAATTGAACTCATTTCTGAATTGTGAGGTGGGTTGCTTCATTCAGATATTCCTTGTGGTTAAAAGACGCAATACCCAAACCACCTCAATAAATTGTGTCTATACAAATTCAAGTAATAGCAAATGGGGTATTTCAAAATGTTCTATTTTACCTCTTACCAGACTGGCATTCACCTCTGAAGGAGACCATTTTTTTTTTAAACAATAAGAAAATTAAAAATAATTCAATTCTACGTTTCGTAATAACATGGTAGGATTTTAAATTTGAAACTTCCCTCTTCTCTTTGAAAATACACGAGAAAAAAATGACAAGAAAACCTATAAACTTTATTTCTTGGGAAATTAGGAAACACATTTCAAATTGTGTAAATATGGATTAAGGCAATTGAGAGTAATAAAACCTTTCATTAATTCTTGCAGAAAATGGTAAGGGAAATGCTAGTGAAAAATGAAGAAAATGAAAAAAACAGAGCAGAAAGAGCTAATGGTAGCAAATCTCAGAAAGTTCCAGGGGAAAATAATTCTCACACACACACACACACACGTATGTATCTGTATATAATTTTTTTCCATTACATTTAAATTGAGAACTGAATGATCAGGGCCAGCTACATACATTTACATATAGTTTCATATATACACATACAGACATATACACATACATACACACACACACACACATACACATACACAGAGTCTGGCAGAGGTAATGCCATAACATCATAAGGCTTGCTCTGTATCACATGAGATGGACAGCAATTTGAACACTTCATCTAAAATGTCATATAGTGTCCTTGAGTGTGATCTTGTTATATTAGAACTCCATGCTTATGATTTTATAACAGAAGACTTGTTATAGATTACCAGCTCATTAAAAAGGGCGTTATTTCTGCCAGACCCTGTATAGAGATATCCTATATATGGATTACGTCCATTGATGATAGTGGCCTTGAAGATGCTAAAGAAGCACAGGCAAGACTGTAAAAGAAGTGAAGAAATGGTTTAAGTTATGAGAGGCAGAAGGGGCGAGGGCCACAGAAAGAGTACATATTAAAACTTTCATCCATAGACAATATTTCTAAGACTTAAGGGTGTTGCCTTTCAGTAATTTCATAGGGAGATTAAATGAAGAACTAATCTCAAAGGTGTTCATGGACCTGGCTTTTATCTAATGAAGTGAATGACTAGTACGTAAATTAAAAAAAAACAAAAACAAAAACAACAGCAAAAACAAACAAACACATTTTTTAGAGTCTTTATTTGAAGGCTAAAACAGAAATAGACCAAAACTGCACAAAATAGAAGATCTCTGAACTTCAAAACTTCTAGACATTAATACAAAAAAATATTGAGAAAGCTACCTGGATGCAAATGTTGGCAACTTCTAATGGAAAAGGATGGTTCAGGGGCAAGAGCCAGGAACCCAGAGGATATAAATAAGACTCTCCAATAATAATTTCTTTAGGGAGTTGAATTAGATCATAAAATCGTCTCAATATCAGATTTACAGTGAATGCCTCCTGTTCTACTTATCTAATGGGAGTAGATACTGGTTCTATCTCTATTCCACACCAAAATTGCATTTTGGGAGTGGAGGACAAAGAGCATGTGCACCTAATTTACATGACAAAGTTTTGGACTGCACATTGATGCAATAGGTGGATGTGACATTTGCAAATAAAAATATCCCATATATTTTAGAAAGTAAATAATTTGTGGTCAAAGGATGAACAGTGTAGATTAAAAATAGTCTCAAACAATTTTTTACTCTCCTCATTGAGAGTTTGAGTGTAATTTTTTTCACCTTAAACCAGGGCTGGTTCTAGTGACTAGCTTGCTCCAAGACAGCAATTAAAGTATCATTCAACTACTTTTGAGGCTGAATTTAGGTCATAAGATGACTTTCAGCTTCCACCAAGGCCTCATGTAATACTTAGTATTTATGCTATGAACTGCCATAAAAACTTGCCTATCCTGTTAAAGATGCAACTTAAAAAGGCCCTGAGACTACGTAGGAAAGAAGAGAGTTCTAATGAGTCCAACCTGCTGGCTATCTCTATCAAGCCATCAATAGGTATGTTAAACAATTCGGAAATCCTAAGACAGCCAAGATGCTGGAATGGCTCAGTGGGTTGGGCACTTGCTTTACAGCCCCAGGGTCTAAGGATTAAGTCCCAGCCCCAGTTTGTGCAGACCCATATGCTGAACTGGGGCATGATTCCCATGTGGGAGGCCCCTGGCTTGATTCCTGCCATGCACAGCCCTGTAACCACCTGTGTGAAATGAATCTATGTTGAAAAAAAACTGATGTACAAATATAGAGACTGCTCTGGGACCTCCCCTTTCTCTATGTCTCTCTGTCTCTGTCTGCCAAAATTATAAAATAAACCTTAAAAAAACAAGATAGCCAAGCTATTAGCTGAATACCAATAAGTGATCCCAGTTATGAAGTATGGAGAAGAATCACCCAGCTAAGTCCTACCTGAATTTCTACTTACAAAAATGTGAGCTATAATAGAAGCTTGTTGTTTTATGCCATTAAATTTTAGGTGGTGTGTTAGATAGCAATACATAACCAGAATATGGATAATAGAAAAATATTATACTATTAAAAAAAAAAAGATGGGGCAAAGGGTCTTAAAATAACAGATAATTATAAAGCTAACCACTGGAATACAAATGCAAACCTTACCAAAGCCCCACTTAAAAAATAAAAAAATGTAGGGGAAGCTGGAATGGCTCAGCATGTTAAGCACTCTGGTTAAGTACCCTGGAGACTGAGGATCGAATCCAGGCTCCGGCCCAGGCAGACCCATATGCTGAACTGGGGTGTGCCCCCAGTTCAGTTCTTGCTGGGACCTATGTGGGAGGCTCCTGGCCCAGTTCCTGCCCTGCGCAGCCCTGTGCCCACCTGTGGAGTGAAACTATATGGAAAACTAATGCTGTCAACTATGGAGACTGCTCTGGGCCCTCCCTGTTCTCTCTGTCTCTCTGTCTGTCTCTCTCTCTGTCAAAAACAATAAAAATAAATCTTTAAGAAAAAATGCAAAAATGCAGACAACACGGTGAAAGGTTTAAGCACACATATACACAGTATGGAACTTTGCAATTAGGGAATGTGGACAGTAATTTGGCAGTATATATCAAATCTTAAAATTTACTATTTATTTTGATCTGGAAATTACACTGAAAAAATCTTCCAAATATATCATGAGAAATATTTGTAAAATGTTTGTATTACTTTATGGCCATTTATTGAATAATCATTTATAATAGTAGAACTGCGGAGTCATCCTTACTGCTCAAAATGTAAAATGATTTAATAAATCATGGTACGTCACATAAAAGATTAATATGCAACCACTGAAAAACATTTTAAGAATAATTAATAGCATGTAGTGCACTCAAAATAAGTGCTAGGTGCATAAATCATATAAAAATAAAACTATAGAAAAGTATGCCATTTTATAGAAAAACAAAACACAAATTCATATATGTACTTTTTATAAAAGAAAGAAGAAAAACGTCAACATTCACCTATGGATAATGGAAATAAAATTTTGTTTTCTACTAGATGTTTTATAATATATGTTGGAGATCTCTCTTATATATTCATTCGTTATGTTAAAATTATTTTAAATGTTTAAAAATATTAATTAAGTAAATTATTAATTAACCAAGTATCTGCCATTTTCTACAGGGTGAAGGTCTCTACTTTCCCTTCTGTAATTATGGAGTCAATTCCAAAAAAGAGAGGAGATGTTTGAACCAACACAATCAAAATCCACAATTTATGTCCTGAAAAGACATATCTGGAGCAAGCTTCTTAAAAAGAATGTATTGGGCAGCCGGGATGGCTCAGTGGGTTAAGCGCTCACTTTGCATCCCTAGAGACTGAGGATTGAATCTTAGCTCCAGCCTGTGAGGACCCATATGCTGAACTGGGGAGTGCCCCCATATCTGTCCTCACCGGGGTGAGACCCCAGCCCAGTTCCTGCCCTGTGCAGCCCTGTGCCCACCTGTGGAATGAAACTATGTGGAAAAGCTAATTATGTGCAACTATGGAGACTGTTCTGAGCCCTCACCCTTCTCTCTGTCTCTGTCTCTGTATCTCTCTCAAAAGCAATAAAAAAAAATTTTTTAGTAAAAAAAGAATGTATCTTCTAGATCTCTGGAATATCTATTGTTCCTGAGGTGTCCACGGATGTCTGGTTAAATTATCTGGGTACATATCATTTACATGTATTTTTTGCTTCCTCAAAATCTGATGCCAAAACCTGGCTCCTGGAGCCATTATTTAGGCAGGTGACTTTTCCTGCTATGAACTGAATGGATATCATTCAACTATACACACCTCAGAAATATCTCACCTATGACCAACGATGTAGTAAGTCTATTTAATTAATAGTCCCTAATAAAACACAGATATCTTTACTACAGATACCAGGACCTGAAACATTGCAGAAAACAAAAAAAGAAAGCTTTATAAGACACCCGTCTCTCTTGACTTTTTTAATACTATTGATTGAGGTCCCTTTTTATACATTAGGTATTGTATTTTTCTATGTATAACACACCCACCCCCATGTATAAGACAACCCCTACTTTTCTAATCCAACATTAAAAAATCAATACACAAGATACTCCTATGTATAAAACAACCCCCAATTTTTGGTCTAAATATTTTAGGCAAAAGTATCATCTTATATACTGAAAAAATATGGGAAGTCTGCAAGCTGTACTAACTATTTCAGGAAGTCAGGTTACTCTTTATTTTTTCCCCTTTCATTGTCTACTGGAATTAAGAAAGAGTTAAATCTTCTCCAAGATCACCATCTTAGAGTTTCATCCACAGCAGAAGCATCTGCTCATTATTAGATTATGTGGGCACTACTCAGGGGAGAACTCGGAGCAGACTAATAGCAGTGGAAGCATAGTTGTGGAAAAGTAACCCACAACTTGAACTGCTAGGACACAAAATTACCCTTTGGTCTTGGCACAGAGATTACCTCAATTTTTTGTTTTGTTCTATGTTGCTCTTTTTACTTCAAACAAAAAAAAATATTCAAACTCATTAGTTTAAGGTACAATCGGGGATCTGAAAATATGAAAACATTAATTTTTAAACGTCTCAATGTTTTGTCTCTCTCCTAGTTTTCTCATAACCTACTTTCCCACCCAAAAGGGAAGAAGAAAGTGCCTGGTATTTAACTGGGCCCCAAATCAGAAGAGCCTGAAGACCACAAGAAAGGCAGCTGTTTTGATATTTTTGGCGAATACCAGGGGTAGATGTTCTAGAAATCTTGCCAAATTTACAACCCAGTATTGCAGGCTTACTTGTGAGGTTCTGAGCATTTGGAAAGAAACAGATAAGCAATTTAACATTAGATTTTATTTAAACAGATCCCAGACACTAAAGGTCTCCAGGTTCCACAATGGTGACACTTTTACAGATTGCACCGTCCTACTGCCTGACACCACCAGTCAGAGGTGAACTGGTGAGCACAGCCAATTCCCCACACTAGAGGAAAGACATACTGCCGAGCCAGAACAGTTTCCTGGTGGCTTGATGGTTATAGTAAACATTCCTCTGGTCAGATCCAGACTCCACATCAGATCTTTGAAAATCCTGCTCTAAGCTTGCTTTGCTTAGGACTACAGCTCCAAAAAGACTTGACTTTTAGCTGGATTTTTTTCTTGTAGGTAAGTATGCTCTTGCTAGCATAATATCTTAAGAAACAAAATTAATGGTAGCTATAGGAAGTATATTTCTAGTCTAGAGAAAATATTTTGAGTCTTTCTAAATAAAGCAGAAATTTAATAATTAAAAGTAATCCCAAAATATTTTACAATTATGAATTTAGCTTGAGGAAAAGAATGAGGTAATTCTTCCATATATTAAAAAAAAATGGAACCACCATGTTGGAATGTGCACAATGTCCCACTTTTGGTGAACTGAGGATGACATTTCAGAGCCATACCCCAAACTATCTCCCTGTCAACTTTGTCCCATACCTAACTTCTCATAGAAAAATGATCCAACAATATTTTTTCAGGAGACTTCTTCTAAAATGTAATATTTTGTAAAGGAGAATATCATACTACTGGTTGTTCAACACATTGATTTGGACTTGTTTTTCAGGATAGCTAGCAAAACACTAAAGGACTAGATCATAGGATAGATGAGGTTTTTATCTAAAGAAAATAAATGACTTGGATGTTTTTGAGACCAAGGTGGAGTATTAGCTGTAACAAATGGAGTCATGGTCACAGAAGTCAAACTTTAGCTTGGACCCACATTCAAATATTTATTAAAGACTGTATAAGACTTTGAGGCAAACACAGAAAAAGCTAATAAAGGATAAGTAGATTCAAAACAGAGGTTCAGGTAGAGTACATATATTAACAGGAGACCTAGAGTCCAGGAGGAGGTGAAGGTTAACTGAAGGTGAAACAAATATAAGTATAGTGAATTAAGAGCCAGAAATTGT
>PVKE010046397.1:0-12273 GCA_004027555.1 Craseonycteris thonglongyai | reverse complement strand
TCCTCTTTTAATTTGGTTGATTGGCTCAAGGATTTTTGTCTCTTGGGCTACTACTTAGTACATGTTAATTTGAATTTTCTTAAGTAGGAGGTACAGATTCCTGTGACCTGGGATTAAATTCTAGTGTGCTTCTAGCAAAATATATTAATGACATTATAGAATGAATATAACAACAAATAAATATCCTGGCACAATATTCCAGCTTTTAAGGGCTACTGTCTTTGCTTGACTGGTTGAAGCATCACTGTAGTAGGTTTCCTACAGAGGCTCTGGGGGTTCGGAATGACTTACTTAGTACAGCAGACAATCAAAAAAGACTTCACTGAGGCCAGAAAATAAACGAAAACTCAGTATGTAGGATATTATGAGTCTTTAAAATATAAAGACAAACATAATTTATATTATATCATAGTTTTTATTTTAATTATTTTATATTTATTTTTTTGAGAGAAGGGAGTGAAAGAGATGAGAGAGAGAGAGAGAGAGAGAGAGAGAGGAGGGAAGGCCCAGAGCAGTCTCCATAGCTGTACACCATTAATGATAACATAGTTTCATTCCACACAGGTGGATGTGGGGCGCGTGGGATGGGAACCAAATTGGGGGCTTCCCACATGGGAGGCGAGAACCTTCCCTGTCATCCCATTGGTTACCAGTTGCGCTACAGTTCAGTGTGGGGTTTGCACGGGCTGGGGCTGGAAATCAAACCCCAGATCCCAAATGCTGAGCTACCTTGGAATCCCTGTATCATAGTTCTGCTATATGAGTATGTTTGTAGGGCTGGAATTTGCAAACATTCATGCATATGGATATAGTGACTACGTATTTTTAAATACATTATTACCGATATATGGTCTGGAAGGAGTTAGATTAATTATAGGGGAACTCCATAGAATATTTGAAATCATGTCTCACCCTCAAGTCCTGGTTGAATGACTGCCTATCTCTGGAGTAAAGATGAAATGCAGGTTAACTTAATGGATATGGCAAAGACCTTCCCCAAATTAACGTTCTCCCAGATCAGCTTCCCCTCACCAACTCCTCTCCCATCACACACACACAACCTTGAACAAACTACTTTTGCTTCAAACATTCCATGATACCACGCATTTATTCTTTTAATCATTCAAAAAATGTTGGAGGGGTTCATTGTGTCAGGTCTTATCTTAAACCCTGAGGAGGTAGCTCTGCAGAGAAATGCCTTGCCTTTGTAGAGCTTCTATTTCTGTGGCAGAAGGGAGTCAAGAAAGAAATACCCAATACATCAGATGGGATAAATATTATACTATGGAGAAGAACAACACCGAGGAAGGTAGATAGGATGCGTTGGCAGGGGTAAGAGGGGTGTGGGAGATGAGATGAGTTGTTCTTTTATGTAGTATCATCAGGGGCACCTTTCTGCTGAGGTGACATTAGGGTAGAGACATGAGGGAAGTGAGGGAGGCAGCCAGGCAGACGACTGGGAGGAGAGCACTTCCGGGAAGACGCAGGCGCTGAGAGCCTATGGCCAGAGCAGTTGGTGAGCGTATGCGAGGGCAGATTCCCCTGACTGTCAAACCGGAAAGATTCCTGCCCCACCTGGGTAACTACTGACCCACAACAAAGGAACCAGGCCTGGAGAGAAGGGGCTCCTTTGTCTGCCTTGCTGCACGACTGCCTGTCAGTTCAGCTGGACCACACGGGGATGCCTCTAATTGCTGGGATTCTGCTCCACTTCATCCGTCTCAGATATCCACTGATGTGGGCCCCACGTGAAGAAAAAAGATGACACTTTATAAAAGGCCCTTTCTATAACAGTGTCCGAGAGCAGGGGCTTTTCGAACTTTATTTAGACTACAGAACATATGCTTCAAAGAAAATCCTGTGCGAAATCAGACAACAGATAAAAGCAGAGGCTCCTTCAGAGGTAGCCTGAGACCCCAGGCCCCTGCCTTGACCTTTCCCTTGTGAGATTACAGTGGGAGGGCTTCTCTGTGAAATACTATTTATACGTCAATTGTCTAAGCTGGGTTTCATTACCATGCTTAGCAGAGCTGCGGGGTTCTTGGGAAGAGTACCTAGGCGACAGTAAATGAGGATGAAGAGACAGGAGGCTCACATTTGACATCAGGCCTCCATTTGACAACTTTGCCTCCTGTTCCAACTGCCTCACACGTGCCTCCTGCTGTTATCTATTGCCCTTCAGTAGGGATTTCACTTGAAGGAAGGAGTCAATGGCTTAAAACCATTTGAAAATCACTAGTTTGGAGAGATGGAACAATCACTTGGAAATTGTCGTGGGAATATTCACTGGAGTACGTACAACCTAGATATTTCTTCTCACACAGGATACTTTGTATTGAGAAGCGAGTGATTCCTTCAGGAGAAGCCCTGTCCTACAATGGAAAATTCAGTGTAGGAATCTGAGTGTCTGGCTTCCACTCCTAGCTTGGGCATGGAGGACAGAGGCCCAAGTTTCTTGTTCATTCTCCCTGTCCTTTAGTTCACCTAGTCGTGGTTTGAAGCATTCCCCAAGTGAATGAAAAAGTGAATGGGAAAGGGCTTCATTAGTTCAGGTCTGAGAAACAGTGACCTACACAGGAGTCAACCAGTAAGAGATGGGGGACACACCTACAAGGAAAAAGGGGGCAGGAGCTGGAGCGGGTGTGGGAATCCCTGCAAAGGAGAGAGGAAAGGAAGGAGGGATGGGTAGGAAGAGTCTCAAAGTGCAGTTCAGTTCTAAGAAAGTTTCTGCCCACCCAGGGAAGTTCTGGAGCTGAAGGGTCTCCGAGGGGTCTTGCTTGCATCTTGCCTGAATGTGTCTGCCTCATCACCCAGTGGGCCTGGGTCCCGAGGGCGGCAGCTCGGCCTCCTCTCAGCCACCTTCCTGCAGCCGGAGAGGTGAGGGGCACGTTTTTATGGCTGCCACAGGCTTGCACACTATTTCCTGGTATTTTTGTCCTAGCCAAATTACACTCTAAAGCAATAATTCCTGAAACTTAGACTAGACAGTGGTGAAATTAAAAAACAAACCAAAAAAGGATACATAATGAGTTTTTCATAAAACTTACTTAAAACAACTGTTCTTTATTCCTAATGTCCTTCCTTATCCTTTTTTGGCACTAAAATATCCTTTCATTTCATTAGACATGAAAGTGACACTGGAGAGAGGTGATGTTTTTTGTGTCCTTAACTGGGCAAGTTTAAAAGTGACCATCTCTCTGGAGGTCCCGACACAATTTTATTCGTTAGGTCAAACAGGCAAGGCCTCCCGTCTCTAAGATAATCAATTGTAAGCCATCAAGCACAGTTCAACTGAAGAAGTCTTATTGTTAATAATACCCCCCTCCCTTTTTTTTTTCAGAAACAAGAGGAAAACAATCAGTATCAAATATTTACATCTATTGTAGCCTGGTCCATCTATTGGTCCATCTATTGGACCCCAGAGCCCCCCCGAGGAGTGGGAGGCTGGAGGGGCTGTCTTGAGTCTGTCTGTCCCAAAGCCTGCCCAACACGAGCCCTTAGCTCAGGCCTTCCACACCACCTCTCTCCCTGCTGCCTGTCTCTTTATTTCCTGCAAACCCCACTCTGGTGAGTTCAGTTCCTGCTTATTACAGATGAAAACTTCTTTTAGGAGAAGAGAAAAAGTTAACCCTTCTTGGGGTGGGGGCTGAAATGATCCAGGCTGACCTCATTTCTACATTTTTCCTTGCATGTATAGCTCTAGACTGAAACCACAAGGGAGGAGGCAAAAGGAGAGGGATGCTTTGCCCCTGCATAGACCTTGCCAGAATGAACGAGAGCTTGATTTTTCTAACATGACCTGCTTTTACTAAGCACCCAGCATTGGATCACAGAAAAGTAAAAAACCCACTCGGGGATATATACTATTTTTATATTTCAGGACAAAGGTAGCTACACAGTTAGTTTTTCTAAGTGCACTGATACTCAGCAAGCCCAGGCATATTTCTGCTTGAGTAGAAAAAAAAAATCAAACAGCCTCTGCTCTTATAAATCCATATATCTGCATTTTAGCATGATGGGATTACCAAGAATTAGTAATTAGTTGGAAGTATCTGGCAAAAATCAAATATAATCAAGTCGGTCAGATCTCTTATATTTATTTAGTCTCTTTCAGACTTTATGATATTAACTTGCTTATGCAAAGTTGCTTATACTAAAACAAAATTAAGGATGGCTTGAGGACATCTTGTCAGACTTCAATCACTGCAGACTAATTAATTATATTTTTCAGAAACAAAAGACATTGTTTGAGATGTCTCCAAGCTTAGCAATACCCGAGCCAGCATGTCCAAAGGAAGATCGGTTTAGGCAGGTAAGTGTTTTCAGATTACTTGTGGTTGAATGATTGCCAGGCTCCAGTCCCAGCAAACAGAAATTCTGATTTGTGGGGCCAACACTGCTCTATGGGGAAGGAGGCACTGACAGACAGTGTCAACAGGCAAATTTGTGTAAAGACGAAGAGAGCTGCCAGGGGAATACTTCTAAGTGTTTACCTACAAATTGTACTAGGCACTGCCAAGCTGCTGGTCACCAGCTGCTTCTGGGCTGGATCCTATGCATTTTTGGATGGTATAGCTTAACTACCTTGGGATTTCTCTTCTTAGTAACTTGGTAAGAAAATGGGACAGCAGAGACGCGGCTAAGGTGTAAACCACCTACAGGTTAATGGTATATAGACGAGTTAAGTTCCCGTATATATACCATTAATGATTTGATTTGAATGTGAGCTGTTTTTCACTGTTTCTCAGAGAAATGTTGTGTGGAGAGGTTATGGACAACTTAAAGAAAATACTCTTATATAAAGCACCTGATTAAGCACGTGGAATTTGTTACCTTGAGGGTTTGGACCTCAAGAAAATATGAACAAATTGGAAAGGTTTAGATTCATATTGTGAATTACAAAGAAATGGTGAACACTCAGATTTACTCTAACTTTTAAATAAGAGTACGGTAGGTCATCATCAGACCAGGGTAAGGGTACAAGTATGAGCGTCGAAGGTGAGGCTGTGCACGGTAATGGAGACATGGCAGTACAGCATCTTTCCAAAAATTAATGTGAGACTGAGATACAAATCTAAGACTGGGAAGACCATTGACTTCACAGAGTATCAGTTATCACTATTCTTAGAGAGGCTGCAAGGCCAAGTAGATCCTTAGCCCAGGGATTCTTAACTCCTTGACGGCACACAAAATGAAGGAGATGGTGGAAGTGTGTGTGGCCTATGAACTTGGATGGAAAAAATGTACAACTTTTTATTTCCACCATGTCTATGTGAAATTTAGCTTTTCTTTAAATTATGAGTGTAGCCAACAAACCACAGTACCATTAATACCTGAGATTTTGTACCAATAGAAATAAAAAATATTTTCATATATTTCAGTAGGTGTAAGAATCTTGAACTATCATTTATGCTTACCACATTTCACAAAGTAGGTAAGAGACCTGTCACTAGATCTTGTATTAACATTTAATACATTAATGGCAACACACATATTATGATATCATAAAGTGGATTGTTTGTTTTTTTTTTGCTTTAAAAATATTATTTTGCTAACTGTATTTTCAATACATTTTCTGAGTAACCTCAGCTTCTAGGTTCTCAGCACTATGTATCATGTTAGCTGCAGGTTTTTTGTAGATGGTCATTATCAAGTTGAGAAAGTGCCCCTCTATTTTTACTGTTCTGAGAGAATATTGGTTTTAGACACTTTCCTCTCATTCCTATCCCAGTTCAAGTATGGATCACTGTGTTAGGTAACTGGATGCACCCCTGCTGTAGCCGCTTCTCCGCTCTATCCTAGATCGCTCCTTCTTGGTCATCTCCCTGCTCATAGAGGCATCACCTGAAAGCCAGTTAAAATGGCTGTTCATGACTCAGGATGGAACTATCAGATTCCCATGTGAATTCCAGAAACCTAAGCTAGCTTCTTCCTTCAAAATGAGGTTCCATGCTAAGCACTGAGAATACAAAAGTTAACATGGTCTTCATCTTGAAGGAACTTTCAGTAAAGTGAGAGGGAAATAATTAAATAGGTAATTTCAATATAGAGTAATAAATGGTGTATAAGAGCAGGAACAAGAACCTTTCAAGAGTGTATAGGAGGGAATTTAACCTAGTTGTGGGAGGAGAGGATCAAGGAAAAAATATTGTTTCAGTTTAAAATTGAGGAATAACTAAGAGACAAGGGACAAGGGTCTGGGGTGGGGGTTGAATGGGGACATATGAGGAATGCTCCAGGAAGAAGGAGGACATACAGAAAGGACAAGTAAAAGAGTACATACCTGTTTAGGATGAATTAAAAATACATGCTCTTTGAGTACCCTTTCTATATTTCAAGTAGCCTATTTTCTTCTTCTTTGATTAGACTATTGTTTAATTTTATATTAAATGAGACAATATGGTTTAAATGCTGAGAACAGTGTATATTAAATATCTAGAAAAGATACCATTATTACATTCAAAGTCCTGGATCTGAAGAGCCTTATGTTCTATGAGCACGGAACTGGATCACTTACTTGTGTTAATTTTGTCAGTTGAATTATCAGTGTCTAATATATTTATCTTCACTTTCAAGTTCTTGAGTGATAGCCACATCAGTTATCTACTGCTGTCTTAGTAGACTAAGACAATACAGGTAATCATGTATTTGGGCTGGGTTCACTAGGGTGGTCTTTTGCCATTCTCATTGAGTCACTCATGAGTCCCCGGTCATCTGGCAGGTTGACTGGGCCTAGATAATCCAAGGTGGCCTTTCTCACACTGCTCATGGTTATTTGGGTCTGTTGGCTCAAGTGCCTCATTTTTCCTTCACATGGATTCTTCTACATGACATTCTAGTTTTCTTGATGGCAGAGGTAGCAGTCCAAGAGGGAAAGCCACAATATACAAATATTTATTAAACTTTTGCTGTGTCAAATGTTCTGATGTCTCATTGACTAGTGCAAGTCATATGGCCAGGCACAGAGTCAATGGAGGGACTATACCAGGATGTAGATATGAAAGGTATGATTCACTGGAGGCCATTAACTAACAATCTACTAAAGTACTATAGTATTATCTCCCTTCATCAATTACAGACAGGTTTTACTAGCTATGTTTTCCAGATATTAAAATAAAGATTCAGCAATACATAAGTTCTCAGAGCCATTCAGCTAATTAATAATAGTAGCAAACGCTCATTTTGTCTTTACTATGTGCCACACACAATTCCAAGCACTTAGCATACATCACTTAGTCAACCTTCACTATCCAAGATTGGTACTATGATTTTTTTTTTTTCCATTCTACATACGAGAAGAGCAAAGCATGGAGGTGCTGAACAACATTCCCACGATCAGAGGATTAATAAATGGCATGACCACAATTCAAGTTATATAACAGCGTCTCACCTTGAGCCTAATTCTTAAGATTAATACTATTCCTGTGTTACCCACTGTCCACATGTCTGACATTGTGAAGTGTAAAACTTAAGTCCCATGAAGCCCTGTTTCAGAGCTTAGAGCTTTAATAACTGAAGGTTAAGAAAGCAGAGTTAAATCACATGTTGTGATTTTGTCTCAAAAGTCCACAAATAAAGGAGTCTTTTTGTTCCATACAAGTGTAATGTATGTTGTTCTCCTTTTTTAAACAAGGAGGTTAATCAGGATTAAATAATATTAGTTGCTGAAGTAAACAAATCCCAAATCTCGGTGTTTTACCCATCAAAGGTTTATTTCTCAGTTATAACCCAATGAGGTTCAGTAGTGGGGCCCTGATTTCTGTATGCTATAGTCATATTACCTTCAACTACTGGTTTCTTTAGGTTGCCTTAGTGTCATCCAGCTAGTAGATGGAATGAAAACAAATATGGAAAAGTTACAGTCTTAATTGCTTCACTTCTATTTATTTTTTGAGTGAGAATGTTATATAGTGTAGAATGTAAAAGACCTGATAAATGTAATTTAGTCATGTGCCTAGGAAGAATAAACAGATTTGGTGAGTATCTGGTCAATCTCTACTAAACAAGTTTATTTTTTTCTATTTATTTAAACAAATATAAAGATACAGGCATACCTCATTTTATTGTGCTTCACTTTATTGAACTTCACAGATAGTGCACTTTTACAAATTGAAGGTTTGTGGCAACCCTGAGTAGAGCAAATCTATCAGTGTTACCTTTCCAACAGCATTTGCTCACTCTGTGTGTCTGTCACATTTTGGTAATTCTAGCAATATTTAAAACTTCTTTATTATTACTGTATTTTTATGGTGATCTGTGGTAAGCAATCTTTGATATTACTATTGTAATTGTTTTGGACACCATGAACCACACCCATATAAGATGGCAAACTTAATCAATAAATGTGTGTCTTCTGATTGCTCCATTGTCCAGCTGTCACCCTATCTCTCTTTCTCTCCTCAGGCTTTTGTATTCCCTGAGACACAATAATATTTAAATTAGACCAATTAGTAACCTTACCGTTGCCTCTAAGTGTTCAAGTGAAAGAAAGAGTTGCATGTCTCTCACTTTAAATCAAAAGCTGGAAACTATTAAGATCAGCGTGGAAGGCACGTTGAAAGCTAAGATAAGCTGAAAACTTAACCCCCTTGTACCAGATTTGTGAATGCAAAGTATAAGTTCTTGAAGAAAATTAAAAGTGCTACTTCATTGAGCACACATGTGATAGGAAAGGGAAACAGCCTTATTGCTGATTTGGAGAAAGTTTAGTAGCCTGGATAGAAGATGAAATCCATCACAACATGCCTTTAGGCCAAAGACTAATCCAGAGCAAGGCCCCTAACTCTTTTCAATTCTATGAATGCTGGGAGAGGCGAGGAAGCTGCAGAAGAAAAGTTTGAAGCTAGTAGAGGTTTAAGGAAATAAATCATCTCCATAACATAAAAGTGCAGGTGAAGCAGCAAGTGCTCATGAAGAAGCTGGAGCAAGTTATCCAGAAGATAGAGCTAAGATGACTTATGAAGGTGGCTACACTACACAACAGATTTTCAATGTACATGAAACAGTGTTACATTGGAAGATGCCACTCGGGATTTCCATAGCTGAGGAGGAGAAGCCAAAACCTGCACTCAGAGTTTCAAAGGACAGGCTGACACTCTTGTTAGGGGCTAATGCAGCAGGTGTCTTTATGCTGAAGCCAATGCTCATTTACCATTCTGAAAATCCTAGAACCCTTAAGAATTGTGCTAAATCTACTTTGCCTGTGCACTATAAATGTAACAACAAAGTCTAGATGACAGTGCACTTGTTTACAACACAGTTTATTGAATATTTTAAGCCTACTGTTGAGACCTACTGCTCAGGAAAAAAAAAATTCTTTAAAAAATATTACTACTCATTGATAAGGACTCTAATGGAGACATAGAACAACATTAATGTTGTTTTCATGCCTACTAACACAACACCCATTCTGCAGCCCATGGATCAAAAAGTAATTTTGACTTTCAAGTCATTATTGAAGAAATACATTTTGTAAAGTTGTAGCTGCCATCAATAATGATTTCTCTGATGGATCTGGAAACCTTCTGAAAAAGATTCATCATTCCTGCTGCCATTAAGAACATTCATGATTCATGGGAAGAGGTCATGATACTGACATTAACAGAAGTTTGGAAGAAATTAATTTCAACCTTCATGGATGATGACTTTGAGAGTTTCAAAACTTCAGTGGAGGAAGTAGCTGCCAGTATGGTGGAAATAGCAAGAGAATTAGAATTAGAAGTGAAACCTGAAGATGTGACTGAATTGCTGCAATCATATAATAAAACTTTAACAGACAGAACATTTGTTCTTATGGATGAGCAAAGAATGTGGTTTCTTTTTATTTATTTTTTATAAGATTTATTTTATTGTTTTGACAGAGAGAGACAGAGACAGAGAGACAAGGCAGAGGGCCCAGAGCAGTCTCCATAGTTGTATGTCATTAGTGTTTGACATGGTTTCATTCCATACAGGTGGGCATAGGGTTATGCAGTGCAGGAACTGGACCAGGGTCCTCTTGCATGGAATGCATGCCCTAGGTGGGAGCCAAACTGGGGGCCTCCCACATGGGAAGCACACTCTGGTTTAGCATATAGGGCTTCATGGGATGGGGCCGGGATTCGATCCTTGGACCCGGGAGCTGCAAGGCAAGTGCTCAACCTACTGAGCCATCCCAGCATCCCCAAGAAAGTGGTTTCTTGAGATGGAAACTACTCCTGGAGAAAATGCTGTGAAGATTGTTGAAGTGACAACAAAGAATTTAGAATATTACATAAACTTAGCTGATAAAGCAGGCCAACATTTTAGAGTACTAACTAACTTTGAAAGAAGTCCTACTGTTGGTAAAATACTATCAAATGGCATCACATGCTACAGACAAATCATTTGTGAAAGGAAGAGTCAATTGATGTGGCAAATTTCATTATTGCCTTATTTTAAGAAATTGCCACAGCCATCCCAACTTTCAGCACCCGTCATCCTAGTCAGTCAGGAGCCATCAACATCAAGGCAAGACCCTCCACCAGCAAAAACATTATGACTCTCTGAAAGGTCAGATGATAGTTAGCGTTTTTCAGCAATAAATCATTTTTAAATTAAGGTACATACATTTTTTTTAAGACATACTGCTCTTTCACACTTAATAGGCTATAGCATAAACATAACTTTTATGTGTACTGAGAAACCAAAAAAATTAGTGTGATTTGCTTTATTGTGATATTTGCTTCATTATAGTTTCTGGAACCAAACCTGCAATATCTTTGAGGCATGCCTAAATACAGTAGACTCTCCATTAACTGGCACTGTCAAGCAACCGGCAAAAAAAAAAAAGTAATAATATTACATTTATCTGGCATGGGTGCTGGTTAACTGAGTGAGAGTTTACTGTGCTTCATATATAACATGAAGAACTGCTTTGCCTCAGCAGCCTTTCAATAAGGTACTTATGGAATCCATGTTTTAAAGTGTTTTTGATCTATAATTATGTCTCAATGAATTAAAAAGTCTTATAAAGATTCAGAAAAATGCTGAAGAGAGAGAAGTTTTTCTTTCTAGTAAGATCTATAAGAGTGGCATATCAATTTTTTTTTCCCTGTAAACTTGAAGAGCTATCTCTAGCAAAATCATGAGGGAAGTAAAGTTGCATGATGCTTTCTTTCCCCCTTTCCTTGTTGGATTTCTCTCTCTTCATCCTTCTGTTTCCAGGCACCAGGACCCTTACTCTGATTGTAGAGTACCACCACCCCTCCTTCTCTCAGAACTTACCAGCCTTGTGCCCTGTCAGGGTTTTGGACCATGACTAATTGGAGAACTGATTTCATAGTCACATATGGGCAGTTGATTAGCTAAGTGTGACATTACTTCCAGTAATTTGCATAATGAAACAAGCATTCTTGGCCATATGATATCTGAGAAACCTCTGTCTATTCTGTTGGATTTGGAGGACTGAGCAATCCCACAGGGCTTTTAGGTGTGGCTTCCAGTTCATGCCTCATAGGCATCTGCAAAGAGGAGCTATACAAGGAGTGTACTTGGATCTTCATGAAGGACTGTGGTACTTCTGTGAAACTAGTCCTGGGCCTGGTATTTTTCTCTATCCCGCTTTCTTAGCAATTCTATTATGATCATGATTTGCCTGTCAGTCATCTTCATCTCTAGTTATTGCTAACAAGTACCCAAGAAGAAGGAGAAAGACCTCTGAGATACTAAGTAGCTTTTAGCAAAACACACTCAAGCCCTCAACTCCACTGAAGAGGCCCCTTGACATGCAGTCAGGGTTCATTTCTATTTTATATAGAATTTTAATAAGGTGAGTAATCTGTTTTCCAACCCAAGAGTACATTGGAGGTAACAAATTAGAGGATGTAAAAAGAGGGCTTTTATAAGTCAAGAACAATTTGGGCAACCCATAGTGACAAATAACATTGACATGGAGAGAAGAGCAAACAAAATAAAACAAGCAAAAAACAAAACAGGCAGTCTGGAGGCATTTAAGGTGGAGGCAAACATTCTAATAACCTCTTGGAGCAAATTTGCAAAACATTGCAGTGAAATAGTAGCTATTTAACAGTGTTTAGAAAAAATGGAGATATGATTGGTATGCTCTAGTTAATAAGGCATGCTTAGATTTCTATTAAAGAAATTAAAGTTAAAAAATTTAAGTAGGACATCAGTATCTGATGAAAGGAGCAGGAATCTTCTGGCAGTGAGCCAAGTGTGAGGCAATAGTACAAACCTGAAGGTAGAGAGCTCCCCGTCTACGCTTTCTTGGAGAGCCATGAACTTACTTATAAA
>PVKE010046396.1:0-12283 GCA_004027555.1 Craseonycteris thonglongyai | reverse complement strand
TGTTTTGCAAAGTTGGTTATACCTAAAAAAAAAAAAAGGAGGATTATTATGTGCTATGTGGTGATATGTGGAAGGCTATTTCTTATTTATTCCTGTGGATCATCATCCAAATCTTTGCCTCCACCCAAATCTTCTACCGCAGAACTTCCATGAACTACTGTATTCAAAGTAAGGTCAGTCTATCTGCTGCCCATTCATCACACTTTCTTGTAATAATCTTTTAGAAATTTATTTGTAATAGACTATTTTTTAGTTTTAGCTCACAGCAAAATTGAGGGGAAGGTATAGAGATTCCCATAGACCTTCTGCCCCATTCACATGCATAGCCAACCCCATTATCACCATTTCTGACCAGAACGCTACATTTGCTATGATGAACCTACATTCAACATCATTATCACCCAAAACTCACAGTTTAGTTGTTCATTTTCTTATTGTTTAGCTTTAAGAGTTCTTTATATGTTTTGGAAAACATTCCTTAATCAGATATGTCTTTTGCAAATATTTTTCCCCAGCCCACAGCTTGTCTTTTCATTATCTTCATGGTATCTTTCTAAAATAGAAGCTTTTCATTTTAATGAAGTCCAGCTTATCGGTTCTTTCTCAATCGTGGATCTTGCTTTTGGTGTTGTCTCTAAAAAGTCATCACCAAACCCAAGGTCATCTAGGTTTCTCGTGTGTCACTCTCTAGCAGTACAATAGTTTTGCATCTTTATATTCAGGTCTGCAATTCATTTTGAGTTAATTTTTGTGAAGGGGGAAAGGTCTGTATCTAGATTTATTTTCTTGCATGTGGATGTTCCAGCACCATTTGTTGAAGAAACTCTTTGCTCCATCGTGTTGCCTTTACTCCCTTGTGAAAGGTCAGTTGACTGTATTTATGTGGGTTTATTTCTGGGCTCTGTCTTTTGAGCTTCTGCTCTCTATCATTTCTCTTTTTTAAAAGAACTTCTTTATCAATTCCATCAATTTTTTGTCTTTACTTTTGAAGGATATTTGGGTAGAGTACAGTATTCTAATGCATGCCTTTTCTCTGAACATTGTAAATATTTTAACCCCCCTCTCGTTGCTTATATGGTCTGAGAAGTCTGATATAATTCTATAAGATACTTTTCCCTCCTCTGGCTCCTTTCAAGATTTTTTCTTTATCTTTGATTTTGTGCAGTGTAAATATGGCTTGTCTGGGTGTATTTTTGTTTGCTTGACTTTTTGTGTGTGTGTGTATTTTTGTTTTTGTTTTGCTTTGTCTTGCATTTATCCTGCCTGGTATTCTCTGAACTTCTGTAACTGCACTTCTCTTACAGAGCTAAGAAAGCTGTTGATTTTTCAGTTTGTTCAGCTTCTTACCTGTTAGGATGGCGTGGCCACTTTCGAACTGCTTACCTTGAGCTAGCTTTTCCTGGGAAGAGAACTTCCCTGATATCTCTGTGTCTCGGCAGCACCTACCACACAGAAACCTACCACCAAAATGTGTTTAATGCCTGAGTGGTGAGTAATAAATTCATGAATTAAAGACTTTAGCCTTCTAATGACATTGATTTAGTGGGAACATTTCCTCCACCTCAGATTTCAGTTTCCTGCATCCACTGGCATAGTCTTGCCCTTAAGTTGCTTCTGATATTTTACTTTTTTTACCTAAATTTTAAGAACATTTATTAGGTCACTCAAAAAGATTTTTAGTTCATACTTTTATTTTGCTTTTTTGCATGTGTTAACTTTTAATGTTTTTTTTGTTTGTTTTGGTGACAGATTGAAGATGATTGTAATATATGAGGCTCTCATATAAAAATAAATTTCCAAGGTATTTCTCAAATGTAGCTCCACATGAAAAGATGAATAGAAAGAAATAATGATGGGGTTATGGCCTATTCCATCATTTTATGGGTTATAATCAAGTAATGCTATATAATTTTCATAAGAGTGAGGTTATTTTATTCTGTCTTTTCTCATAGGAACTTCTTTCAAGAATACTGTTCTACCCCACCACAGTCTTGTTTCTTGAAATCTAAATCAACCAACTTTTATTTCAAGTAGCTGAGATGTGTTTATGCTTTTTTTTCTTGGAGTCGTTAATGTTTCATAGAACACTTTATCTTTTTGCCTCATCCTTTTTTACTTAGTATGATTAACTCATGAATCCTTCAAAGGCTTTTTCCTCTCACACTATCAAACAATGAAGTATAACCATGGCAGTTAGCAGTAGTGAAGGGTTATAAATATTTGAATCTAAAAAGCCTCATTCTCCTGTAGCTCAGAGAATGTAAATTTAATGTGTTTCTAGCCGCTTTGCACCCACAGGAACGTATGTCTAAATCGCATCAGGGTTTCGCTCACCAGACTTAGTTCAGCCTCTGAAGAGGTGCCCTGTTAATCTTGATCTCTTTCAGAATGGCCAGATGATGAATTCACCCAAGCTTTCCTTTTCAGCTCCACTTCCCTCAACCCACCTAAGCATCTTTCAACAAATAGACTGAGTATCTTAATCAGTTTTCCTTCTCTCTCATCGCACCTTCTGTCAGGATCCTGGAATTGTGCCTAGTGGAGGAAACAACAGTAAATTCCCATTTAAGCTCATCAGCGGGATTTCCATTAGTTTTCTAGGCTCCGCCACTAAGAGTTGCAAAATCTCCCATTACAGAAGCAGAACAAACTAGGTGTTTTCAGCATTCCTGACTCCCTAGAATGGAAACCATCACTGGCCTCTTTATTCTATTTCCTCCTTTTCCAGGTTGTCTCTCATTGTTCCACATACCCCACTTCCTGTCTTCTTTGATTCATCATTCATTCTCTCTCTCTCTCTCTCTTTACCTCTTTCCCTTTGGCCCCTGGATTTTGTCTGCCATCAAGTTGGGCCAGCCACTTTCTAAACTAGACTTCCCTGGATTCCCCTAGATCCTTTATTTCCACAGTTTGACTTTCCTTCCAGCCTTTAAGTACCTCTCGTGTTTGCCTCTCTGCAGCCTCATGATGTGAGACAGACGTGTCCAACCTGCGGCCCAGGATGGCTTTGAATGCAGCCCAACACAAATTCTTAAAACACTGTGAGAATTTTTTGGGGCCTTTTTTTTTTAGCTCATCAGCTATCATTAGTGTCAATGTACTTCATGTGTGGCCCAAGACAATTATTCCAGTGCATCCCAGCAAAGCCAAAAGGTTGGACACCCTTGATGCAAAGTTTAAGAGTTAACTTGCATAGTTGTATCTCTTTCCCTATGGTACTATATACATTTTGAACTATTCAAACAGAGGCAGAAAAAAAATTTTCCCCTGAGGGAAAAGACATCACTGGACTTTGCAATTACATCAGCTACAGCAAATACCTTTCATTCACTTCCCTCCAGCCTCTGTCCCTCATTCTCAACACTTCTTTGTTTTGTCCACTAACTTAGGCAACAACTCAGTTGTCTCCAAACCTTGAAGCTCAGAAGATGGAAATGGAAGACGATAATGATGATACAAGATGTTCAGACAGAAAATGGCAGGGGCGCTTGTCCAAACCTCTGTGAATACCGACAGTTTAAATTCCAGAATTAACTTTACAGATTTGGCCTTAAACACACCCTACGTGCTGGGGTTGCAAATGCCACTGAGGTCAAGCAAAGTTGAGGTGAGGAGCAGGGATCCTTCTCTGATGAGGTGAAAACATAATGTCACACTTGTGTTCCTGCAAGTGTTCACTTTAGAGAGAAGGAAGGGATAACTTGGAGAAAAATGGAAGGGTGTGAAGAAAAGTTACATATGGCTCAATCTTCTTTAAAATTAGTGTAATAGTACCGGTTACTTTAAAGATATTTCTAGCAAAGACTAAAATTTTTCAAAACAGTGTATTATGTTTAGATAAAGGAGACTTAGAGAGAGAGAGTCAGAATGACGCTTGTGTCAATTAATATAATCTTGTGGGTATTCCTCCTTGCTTGACAGTTTCATGGCCCTGAATAGCTTGGTCTGGCTCCATTTCTTTTTGAAAAGCAACTTCTTTCAGTAAATGTTTCTGCTTTCTCTAAAGCCTTATATGCAGAAAAGTTACAGAGAAGTTACCCAGATATTTATCATAAATGTCTTTAAACCAGGTTGTTTAGCTCTTGTTGGGAATGTTAAGTCTTGAAAAAATTATATATCCATTATCAAATTGGCAAGACATACAGATTGAAAACAATCATGTTTTAGATGTTTCCCCCAAACACATCTTTTCTTCGCCAACTCATGGAGGTTCATGTCTAAATCCCTTTTTCCATTTCTGGAAGCAGAATCAAGGAGAGAAATCACGCAGGCTTTGGTAAAGAGTACCCTGTTTAAAAAACTTGCTCATGAAAGTAAAAGTAACACGGTATGGCTCATTGTTATAAGGAATTTTCCCTTCCTTAGTGAGAAACGACTCATCTGTTTCTGTGAATTAACAGCCTTTCACTGATTCCAAAAAATCAAAAGTAGTTAACATTAACATCTGTTGTATTCTACTCAAGCTGCTCTGTTGTATTTTGCCCCAACACAATGACCAGAAACTAGAGGTGCAGATGAAAAATTTGGGTTCATGTCCCTAGTTTGTGTTTCCTTATTTGTAAAACAGGGTTCATAATAATAGTAGCTACTTCTCAATGAGGCTGTGAAGATTGTATTTGAGAATGAATGTGAAAAGCATGTTCCAAACAACAACAAAAGGTTTATTTATTCACCCAACAAACATAATTATTGTGTTTCTAAGTATCAGGCTTTGCCCTTCATACCTGGACTATAAAAATGGAAATGAAAACCTACCTCTATGGCACTTTGCCATTCAGTAAAGGCCATATTCAAACATATAAAGGAGATGGTTGATTTCATTAAAGTGTATACAAAGTACTGGAAAAGCAGAGGAAAAACCTCAAACCTGCCTTGGGAGCTTGCACAAAAGCTTCATATAAGAGAGAAGCATTTGGGCTAACTTGAAGAGTGAGTAAAATGTTGCCAAAGGAGCATACAGTGGAAATTGATTCAGGAAGAAGAAAGAGAATGTGTACAAGCACAAAGGAGTGAGGGACACAGCACGTTTATAATCTTCAGCTGGGAGGAAAGAACTGAGCTGAAAAGATAGACTGAGTAGTTCTCATCAGATAGGAAGTAATTGAATCCATGCTCGAATGAGAGGAGAGGAGTGCTCAGGATAGTTTCAGATGGAGAAAAGATGAGAAACCCGTGAAAGAGAATGGGAGGTAGCAGCCAGAGAAATAGCTGGAAAACTAGAGGAAAGTAATGGGTTAGAAATTAATGGAGAAGATTATTTTACGAAGGGAGTGGTAACAGTGTCATATATAACTGAGAGATCAAGGAGGAAAAGGATTGAAAGGTGTCCACTGAATTTAAAACCCAGAGATCTTTAATAACTTTAGTGAAGATCAATGAAGAGATAGATGCTAAAAACACTACTGCAACGATTTAAGGTATGAATGGAAGGTCTGAATGTGAAAATAGTATTTGCTCCCCTTTGTCAAAGAAGAGAAAGAGAAGAATGAAACCTGTGTCAGAGAAGGAGACAGACAAGGGTAATAGACAGTGTTGATTCTTATTCCTAACAGCCTGGCTATGAAGAGGAAACTGTGTTGGGTTGTAACCAGGCAAGACAGAACTATTTTAGGGAACATTTCATTTGGGATAGAAAAGACTGGACCGTGTTTTTATATTTTACATACATATAGCATACATTTCTACATACTTTAGAAATTTTATTGAGTCCTTACAAAGTACATCTTCATAGTTTTATCAGTTAAAATGTGAGCATGCTTATCATAGGATATGGCTAAAAGTAAATTCTAGAAACATGAGTTATTTTCTTAAGTTAAAGCTGAGACAAATAGTTATACATCCTTGCATTTAAGAAGTAGGTTGAGCATCTTTTTTTTTTTCTTTGTTTTTTTTTAGAGAGAGAGAGGAGAGAGATACAGAGACAGAGAGAGAACTGAACTGGGGGAACTCCCCAGCTCAGCACATGGGTCCGCACAGGCCGGGGCCGGCATTCGATCCTCGGTCCCTGGCGCTGCAAAACGAGCACTCGGCCCACTGAGCCATCCCAGCCTCCCCTGAGCATCTATTTTGTGGCAGGCACTGTGCTGGGCTCCAGTGATACAATGTGAGTAAGGCAACGACGGGCCTTGCCACGCTAAAATTCAGTCTGGTGGAGGAGGGAGACAGCAAAGGAAACATTATGGAAAACAATTCTTAAAACATAATTGTGTTCAAATATTTCCTAGATTGGCAACCCAGCGTTTCAACCTTTCAACTTTCTAATTCCATTACCTTCCACAAAGCTTTCTCATTTTATTTCAATGGGCATTTATTGGGCTGTTATCTGGCAATTGGCTGGGCATGAGAGGAAACAAGGATTTGGAAGACATATATTCTGCCATGATGAGCTTATACCTAATTGTGCAAACTGGACTTAAACCTTTCAAAAGTAAAATGTAATTTAAAAAAACACATGTAATATGTTTAAATGAGGGATAACACACTTTTCATAGAAGTTTTACAGTTTGCTATGATATACATAAAACATACATTTTAATTGCTATTTCAATTAATTAAAATCATATTATGTTAGAACTATAAGAGATCCCAGTAATGAGGTAATCTATAAATTTATTTTACAGATGAGAAAAGAGCCAGAGAAATGAAGGACTTGCCCAAAATCCCACAAGTCTAATTTAAAAATTGGAGGACTAATCAACTATATACATTTGCATGTTATGTAGTCACTCAAATTAATGAGATTAATTTTAATAGGAAGATGTTTATGATATAGGGGTAAATTTTTTTATTACTAATTCTCTATAATATCCTCATTCCAAAAATGATTTCCCCCCAAAACTCCCTTATCTGTGGTAGCCACTGGGGATTTCTAAGTAGAGAGTGATACCATACACATATAAATCATGACAATTTGTTTCTTTCTTTTCAATTCCTATATCTTACTTTTACTCTTTTCAAGTTGTACTAGATAGGACATACATTACAGTAAAGTGCAGATAACAGGTATGCTGTCCTCTTCCTCAGTTTAAATACCTTTAATATTTTAATAATGATTTTGATGGTTAATATATATTTTTGTAGGTGCTCTGTATTACATTGAACAACTTTCCTTCTACCCCTAGTTGGAGTATTTTATTATGAATAGCTATTGCATTTATTAAATGATTAAGTCCTGGATCTAATGAAATAACTGAATCTTTTTATCTATTCGTTTATTGAATTACATTGGTATATTTTCTAACGTTAAAGAGACCTTAAAGTATTTTAATCAATTTGACTTGATGATATTCTGTTTTATAATTATTAGATTTATTATCCCATTTGTCAAATATACACTGAAAGAGACTACTAAAATACATCCTAACGTTATCATCACCTAGCTTCCAAAATTATCAGTATTTTGCTATTCTTGCCTTATCTATCAATCTTGCAACTCCCAATTTATTTTTAAGTGTATTATTTAAAAAGAAGTATCAGATTTCATTTCATTTCCCCATAAATATTTTAATATGCAGCATTTACTGATAAATTATTAAATTATACATCAACTATCCCATTATTGCATCTAGCAGAATTCATGGGGATTTCTTACTATAATCTAATACTTATTTTATATTCATATTGCTAGGATCAAAAGTATCTTTCTACATTATTTTGTTCCCCTCCAAATCATTATCCAAACAGAACCTAGACAACACCAATGGCATACCATGATTATGTCTTTTAAGTCTTCTTTATTCTGTAACAGTTCCCCTGCCCACACACTCCCTTTTCTTAATGACATTAAATTGTTGAAGAAACTGGGTTATTTGTCCTAGAATGTTCTACTTTCTCAATTTGACTGATCACTTATTTATGATGTTTCTCTTTTCCAGCTACACTTTTCCTGTTAAATGAAATTCAAATCTAGAAGCATATTGAATTTAGGTTTATTTTTTAGGCAAGAATACCTCATAAGTCCATCTGAGTTCATCACACTTTTGAGGTACAAGATACCTGATTATCCCACAATTAGTTGTGTTTAGATTGATCTGTGGACTCAGGTAGTGTCAGCCAAATTCCTACATTGTAAAGTTTCCCATTGTCCTTTACCTAATGGTTTTATCACTTATCCATGATTATTGCCCACATGTATTATTTCATTAGGGGTTGTAAAATCACAATGTTCTATTTCTATCACTAATTTTGCATATGTTAACTAAATTCTTCTTATAGAACTTTCTTTTACCAACCATTTAAGTACAGTGAAATAGAGATCATACAGAAAACTCGAGATTTTTTTTTTTTCAACTTTCAGATTATGATTTTTGGTCTTAGCAACCACCATTGATGACCAATGAGATTTTGCTTTTATTTTGATGTTTTCAGTGTCATTATGGATTTCTGGGTTTTATATTTTTGCACTGTTTCAGTCCAATATAGTTATAGTTTTAATTCTCTAATTGTCCCATATTAGGCCAGACAGAGCCCCTTCACATTTTAGCCTGTGCCTTTTTTTTTACATAATTCTATTCATCTTTAAAAGGCTCCTTGCTTTCTGACACACAATTTCCCAAGCTAAACTTTACTTATTTTTCCTTACCAGACATGAAATTGGCCATTTCTTCAAGAAGCTCTGGTTCCTTTTATTGGGTGCAATTTGTTAATATTTTGAGTTTATTTTTGTAGCTATGTTCAACAGTGAATCTTTTATACATCCACCCACCCACCCACATACACATACATACTGCCTTGTGTTGTTTTATTATAATTTTAGAAGATTCAAGGAGTGGTTTCTCTTTTTCCATATTCTGAAAAACTCTGTGAGTGAAATTATTGCTTCTTAAGATTTGGTGGGGAAACCAGGATGGCTCAGTGGGTTAAGCGCTCACTTTGCAGCGCTGGGGACCGAGGATTGAATCCTAGCCCCAGCCCGTGTGGACCCATGTGCTGAACTGGGGAGTTCTCCCAGTTCAGTTCTCTATCTCTCTCTCTCTCTCTCTCTCTCTCTGTCTCTCTCTCTCTCTCTCTCTCTCTCTCTCTCTCTCTCTCTCTCTCTGTCTCTCTCTCTCTCCAACAATAAAAAATAAAAATAAAAAAATAAAAGGCTTAAAAAAATAACTTCTCATTAAGATTTGGTGTGTTTACTTTCTCAGGATAGTGGTATCTTTGTGAAAACATGTTTATCTACTGATTCCATTTCTTTAATAATTAGTTTTCCACCATCTCAACTGTGATTTAAAGAAAAGAAATATGTTTTTATATGTTACATAGCATTTTAGTTGTTTTCTATTGGGAAAGTTATCTCAGCACATCTGGTACAATATATTGACTCATGATTTTTTTTTAAGTGTGGATAAGATGAAATAAAAAGACCCAATTACTCCAGAGTCTAAGTCTTCATTCTTTTTTATTGTTGAATTGTTGTGTCTTAAGACTGTTGGTTGTAAAGTCTCCTTTCTGACCCAACTTCCTGTCCCATTTTTCTTGCTTTCCATCATGGCAAAATTATTCAAGACATGTTTATTGGATTTCCAACAGAGCTTTAAAATAGAAGATTGGCCACAGTGTGATATCCTGGCTAAATGTTCTGTTTCTCAGATACTGGTTAAAAAATAGATTGGCAGAATTCTGTCCTAAGTCTTTCATAGTACTACAGAATCTGAAATGTTGGAGCATTACAGTGATTGGCAAAAAAGCAAAAGAGTTGCCAATTGATCAAGGACAGTGAGATATTGGGTACATTTGGTATTTTTAATGGTTTTACAAAACTTATTTTCTCTGCAGTTGACTAATCAAGTATGAGTGCAATAAAGTCGCTAAAGTTTATATCATAAAATTCTGTCATTTTATCAATTTCAAAGTCTATTCTTTAAAAAAAGGTTTATACTTCAAAGAAACTAAATCTGAGATGTCAAATAAAATATGCTGATTAATGTACTTATTGACATATGGAATAATATTCTCTCTATTGATTGGTTATAAAGATTTAACTTTGGTCAAAACATAACTTCAATAAAATGGGAAATTTCTTTATTATATTCAGATAATAGACTAATTTTTAATTTTTAAAACATAAAGAGCTTCTATTAAGTTTTTATGAAAAGAAATAAGGGCTTCTATTTCTGGCCAAGATGAAATGACAGAGGCTGATTTACTCTCTTGCCTGAAACAGCCCAAAACAGACAAAATACATGAAGCAACAGTTCTCAAGACTAGTATCAGATAATGAAGGATAATGAACTCCCAAAGATGGTAAACAAATTAGATTCACCTGAGATTGCTCCAGCTTATCTCCCTGAGAGTTTCCAGGCTGTGGTGCAGGGAGGAGGAACTTGGACAAAACCTGGCAAGTTCCTGAGTTGACAAGATGGTCTTTGAATTGGGAAGACAAAGACTGAGTTCCCAGGGCAAAGCACCAACAGGAGAAAACTACACAGAGAAAGCCCTCCAGAGACCTCTGAGTAATTCTCAATGCATGCATGTGAGAAAACTACTCACCAGCAGGAAAAGAACTCCCTGAAAGGATTAGAGAGAATGTCTGGCACTCACCTGGAGTGGTTAGTAATGGGGAATAACTATGCCCTAGGCCTAGTCCTACTTTTACCATAGCTCTGGTTTGGACTAATAACTGAAACCTAGTACAAAGCTTAAGAATACCGTATTTTCCGGCATATAAAATGGCCGGGCATATAAGACGACCCCCGATTTTTGGTTGACTTTTTTTTGTTTCAAAAGTCGTCTTATACGCCGGAAAATATGGTATTTACATAAATACAAATATCTCCTGTATCAAATTCACAACATCTGGCAGCCAATCAAAAATTAGCAGGTGTGGAAAGAAGAAAATACAACCTATAAAAAAAGGAGCAAAATCATTTCATCAAAAGCAACCCAGTAATCACACAGATATTAGAATTAGCAAAAATAAATAAATAAATAAATAAATAAAAAGAGTTATATAATTGTATTTCATGTGTTCAAACAGTAAAGCAAAGACATGGAAGATATAAAAAATAAACCAACTCAAATTTCTAAAATTTAAAACTATAATTTTCCAAGACATAAGATTCCCAGATGGGGCTGATAACAGATTATATATTGCAGAATAAAAGATTAGTCAAGTTTCCATTTAAAAATTTACTACTAGAAAGATCCAAAGTGAAATACAGATAGACACAATTTAAAAGATAAAGCATTAGTTAGCTGTGAACAACTTGTATTAATTGATTTCCCCATGTATGACATATTACATTTTTTACAAAGTAAATGGAGTTAGTAAGTATAGGTTATCTCATACTCTATTAATGCGACAATGCATTATGAACAGCTTTGCTTATACATACACAACTATAGCAAAAAAAATTACCAGATTGTACATTTTAAAAATATATCTGTCAATATCTCTCAATCAAGCTGTTATAAAAAAATAATAAATGACTAATACTACAGCTATGCTTCCTATAAGTGATGCATATTCAAAAAATGATGCAATAACATTTTTATTTTCTTCTCAAAATGAATAGACCAGATGTAACTCGCAGAGAGGTATACATAGAACATCCCAGGGTATATGTGTAGGGGCAGGGAGTGTTTTTTGTAATTCAAGATCAGAGGCAGGTATCGGCATGGTATAAGTGTCTGTGTGTGTATGTGGGTGAGGTGCAGAGAGCAGAAAGAGCGGGTAGGGAAGACAGTAAAGAAACTGTTCTCATTGGAACTGAGAACTGAGCAGGAACACAGGTAGAGTATTATGGATCAAGATTTTTGAGAACTTAAATTCTAAGTGATAAAATTTGGACTTGCTAGAAAACCATTAGTTTGGGGGCTAGCAACTGACATATAGAAGTGATATTTTGAGCCAAATCATCTTACTGTATGTCCATGTGTTCGTACATGTAATAAATATTGAGTGTCTAACCTATGACAATTACAGGCAGTCTGTTACAGTAATCCGTCTGTGAGGTGATAAGGACTTGAACTAGAGTGGTGTATTGAGTATGACCAGACCACTGTACTCATAGACTCAGGAATGGCATTAGAAGTATGCGGTTGGGCAAGAAATCATTGATAGGATATAGAGTGAACTCCTGTGTGCTGACCAGGCATCTCCATAAGCCTTGCTAAAAAATACGCAGCAAGCCAGTAGCCCTGAGTTTCTCTGACTTGGTGGGTTTCTTCTTTCTCTCAGGCTGCCAGGACCTCCCATCTCTGGGCATGCCTCTGTGAGGCACTATGGAGGCCCTGTAGAGTGCATCCACTCACCTGTATTAGTGTATATTCTTTCTGTGTTCTTTGCTGCTAT
>PVKE010046395.1:0-12281 GCA_004027555.1 Craseonycteris thonglongyai | reverse complement strand
AAGTGTGCAAGGTCCTTTACTAAAGACTGCCCCTGATCTTCTGGAGGGGCTTTGGATTCTGAGGTGTGCATTGTGTTTGATGTGGTTCTTTTTGCTTTAGGCATGAGTCTGTTTTCCCTCTGGGGGTTTGCCTATCAGATGGGCTTCTCTTTATTTTTTCTTTTGGGCTCAGTTGTGGGAGAAGGAGATTTTGGGAGAGTGTTGGGGAAAGCAGACAGCTTCTGTGTTCTACGGCACTTCAGGTTGATGTCTTAGCTGTTAGATAGCAGGGTAGTAAAGGTGTGGCCAGGGGTGGAGGCATGTGAGTAGGAGCTAGGGCGGGCCTGAGACACAATAGCAGATTCCTCTTTCAGCAGGGGGGCGGGTGTGGTGCAGGAGCTCTGGTCTTTCTCTCCTCCACCTGGCTGCCCCTCCTTCAATCGTATCTGTAAGCCATGCCCGCAGGGCAGCATTTGGATGGGCTGGGGCTTGGTAGAGGCCCCGGTCAGCCGCGCAGTCCCGTGCACAGGCAATGACACCGCGGCGACCCGGTTGGCAGCCCAGTTGCGCATGCGGGCTGCAACGCCCCAGAGGCCCGTTGGGCAGGACACCAAAAGCCCAGTTGCGCACTCGTGAGCAGGCAGCAATACCACAACGGCCCAGTGTGCTGGGCGCCGAAAGCCGGTCTTGCGTGCAGGCAGCGGCACTGTGGCAGCCTGGTGACCAGGGTGCCAAAAGCCCGGTAGCGCGCTGGCGAGCAGGCAGCGGTGCCGCGGAGGCCCGGTGGGCGGGGCACCGAAAGCCCTGCGCGCACAGGCCGTAGCTCGGGCGGCAGCCGCTCTATGCTCCCAACTCTGTTGAGACCACCGGATTCACTCCAAGCACGTCCAATGCAGCTATGCCCACTCAAGCCCCAGCCTGCACTCCAAGAGCCCTGTCCTCAGAAGGCGCTCCCTCACAGTCAATCTCCTCCGTAAATCAGGGGTGCTGAGCTGCTGTGGGCTGGTGCCCCGCTCTCACCCGGCCCGCCGGGAAGTGCAGCCGCCCTGCTCCACAGTCCCTGTTCCACTTTAGGCTCTGTGATCTGATTAGGGCACTGTGTGCTGTCCCTTGAGTTCGGATGTTAAATTGTCCACAGTCTTGTGGGGCTTCCACGCTCCCTAGGTCTCGGCTTCCAGCCCGCCCTCGATCCAGCTCCACTTTGACCGTAGTCCCCCAACCCCCCTTTGTGTTTGCCAGCCCTGGGCCACGCTCCTAGTCTCTGTCCCCAAACCGCTGCTTCCCTTTTCCTCTCCCGCTCTCCCCTTTTTTCTCTAACCTTTGGGTGTTGTTCTGCATTGTGTGGTTCTCTTAGTTGAGGTTTCTTCTCAGGGTTTCCCCTGTGGATTCCCCTCTGTTCACAAGGCCCTTCCCAGGCAGTTATCGGTGTTCTCCTCTCATGCCGCCATCCCAAAATATGTTTATAATGTTGAAATTTTTATTTGAAATCATAATTAGATCTTCCACACTTCAAACATTCAATCGAAAGAAACAAATAAATAAACAAAGTATTATTTATTATATTAAAAAGTTAAATAAACTTTATTCACTATGGTATTAGAATCTGCTTACATCCATAAGTCATGCAAAATAAAATGTAAATGTACTGTTGTTCAACTTAAACTTTGCAGATAGAAGGAGAACCTTTCAAGCACCTCATAGTAATTACATTTGAATTTATTTCTAGCATTTCAATATAAGTATGTTCCATTTTGTCCTCTTTCTTGGCTTCTGCCTTTATCTTGCTAGAATACTACTGGAGGACAATTTCCATGACATTTGTCCATGACTGTAGAAGTCTTTGTCTAAGACTATCTTTTCAAGGACGTGTGTATAGCAAGATTAGTGTCTTCCTCTGGGGCAAAGGCTAGATTTGTTTCCTGACTAAAATAATAGAGGTGATGTTTTCCTCCAAAGGAAAGTTGGTCAAACTTACTATCAGCCCTTTACATGACCAGAGGTTTCCTAAGATTTAGGTTTCCTGAATAAGATGCAAACCCACACTGTGTATACAGCGCTGAACTGGGCAGCTCCACATCACGCCCACGGGACCGGGAGAACAAAGAGTACCAACTCAGACACAAAACTCATGCTACCTGCTGTACCAGGAATAAAGTTATCTGCCTCTCACATGGCAATCGTGTGTCTTTTGTCAGCATCTATGAAACTGGTGGGCTAACTTGTTAAGTGGCAAGTAGAGTTAAATCCTTGACCCTTTCCAGTTCTTGACAAAAAGCTTTGAGCAATTTTCTTTTCATGTATGTGACAAAAACAATAAGATTCATATCTGGACATATTTTGTTTTGTATTCACATTTTACTGTTATTTTAGTGGAGTGAAGAACTCTAGAATGAAAATATTTTTTCTTCAGAACTTTGAGTGAATTGTTTCATTTATGGCTAGTATATAGTGTTTCCAATTAAAAGATTGGTGCTTGTTTGTTCTCATTTCTTTTTAGAAACTTGACTTTCTCTCCAAAGTTCTCAGTGATTTTAATTGTTTTCATTAATTTTGCTTGGTATGTGGTGATTTCAATCTGAAGATTTATGTTCTCTCTTCTTTTTAATCTCCAAGAATTTTCCTTCTGTTACTTCTTTATTTCTTCTCCTCCATTTCCACTATTCTTTTTAGCTGGAATGCCTGTTGAATACATTTTGGATCCCCTGAGTCTAACCCTCATGAATTTCAACTTTAATCTTTTTTTGTCTGGTCAATATTATAAGATATATGGGGAAGCTGGGATGGCTCAGCGGGTTTAAGTGCTCGCTTTGCAGCCCTGGAGCCCGAGGATCAAATCCTGGCCCCGGCCCCAGCCCATGCGGACCCATATGCTGAACTGGGGTGTGCCCCCAGTTCAGTCCTTGCCGGGACCTATGCGGGAGGCTCCCGGCCCAGTTCTTGCCCTGAGCAGCCCCGTGCCCACCTATGTAGTAAAACTATATGGAAAACTGATGCTGTCAACTATGGAGACTGCTCTTGGCCCTCCACTTTCTCTCTGTCTCTGTCTGTCTGTCTCTCTCTGTCAAAAACCAAATAAAAATAAATTTTAAAATAAAAAAAGTACAATATTATAAGTATTTTTTTTTTACTATTTATTTTTATTGTTTTTCACAGAGAGAAAAGACAGAGAGAAGAGGTAGGGCCGAGAGCAGTCTCCTTAGTTGTATGTGATCGGTTTTCACTATGGTTTCACTCCACAGGTGGGCACAGGGCTGCACAGGGAAAGAACCAGGCCAGAAGCCTCCCACATTGGAGGCATGGCCCTGTCAGCTGGGGGCCTCCCCCACAGGAAGGAAGCCTGGGGTGGCAGCCAAACCTGGGACTCCCCAAATGGGAATCTCGCCCCAGTGAGAGCCGAACTGGAGGCACACTCCAGTTCAGCATATGGGTCCACACTGGCCGGGGCCAGGATAAAATCCTGGGATCCTGGGGCTGCAAAACAAGTCCTCAAACCAGTGAGCCATCCTGTCATTCCCAAGATATTTTCTTAACTTCGCCCTCCAGATTAATAGTAATTTAATTTTCAGTGTTGTCAAAATTTTAAATTTGTTACATCCACAGATTTATGTATACATGTATGTATTTTAGGCAATCATATTTTTATTTCCAAGCTTACTTTATTTAAATCTCTACCTAATCAGAATCCAATTACTTCTAGTCAACTTTACTTGTAATATTCAGCTCTAAGCCACCATCATCCTTCAACTGAACTGTTAAAGTGATTTTCTAACTTGAATCCCTTTCCCTTCCTCTCTTCGGATTCTGGTCTCCATTCAAGCCAAATTGATTTCTTTAAAATGTAATCACGTCATTTCATTCTTCTGCTTAAAATATCCCAATGGCTTGCCATCTCATCCAAAATAAAATTCATAGTCTTTACCATAATTTGCAAAGTCTTATTTGATCTGGACTTCTATTACTCCTTTAATAACCTCTATGTGTTGCATTTTTCTTCACTCAATTCTAACCACATGGTCACTCCAGGGCATTTGCACTGTGTTCTTTGTTTTATGCCTGGGGCACTCTTCCCCTAGGAATTTGACTTGCTCCCTGAATTCATTCAGATCTCATAAAAATTTTCTGGTCCCTCTGCTATGAACTAAATGTGTTTCCTCCACAATTCAGATGCTGAAACTCAATCCCTACTGTGGTGGTATTTGGAGGTGAGACATTTGGAGGGTGATTAGGTCATGAGAATGGAGTCCTCAGAAATAAAATTAGTACCCAAATAAAAGAGGGTCCACAGAACCCCTTCCTCCTTCTACCACTTGAGCTTACAGTAAGATACCATCTGTGAACCAGAAAGCAGTTCTCACCAGACATCTGATCTTCTAGCACTTTGATCTTGGACTTCTCAGCCTCCAGAACTGTGATAAATAATTATTTGTTTTTGACATGCTACAGAGTCTAAGGTGTTTTTTTATAGCAACCTGAACAAACTAAGACACTTTCTACTTATGAGTAAGATCCAAACGCCAATGTTAACTCCCTCACTTCATTCTCTGCTTTATTTTTCTTCATATTACTTTATTTACTTACCTGATTGATTAATTAATTTCCTAAGTGCTTTTGTTCCAAAAAGTCAGAGAATTTTGTATGTAATGGAGATGGCTTTATTCCTATCACCTAGAATATTGCCTAGCACGAATACATATTTGTCAAATTGGTGAATGAATAAATAAGTGAATAACTTCTTTTCATATTTTACCCTAATATATCTAGATTAAAATTTCTCTGAGACACTGGTGACAATTTTTAAGGTTCTATTCCATTTACTAAGACAACTCTATTTTCTCTGAGATTAGTTATTACAGTTAGTCACCTTAGTATATTACTTGTTCTCAGTTTTCCTCAAAGATCTGATTCTTCTTGGTAGTGTGTTATTTCTTCAGCTACAGCTTCCTTCTCTCTTAATTTTACGTCATTCATTTATCTCTTCCATATATTCTTAATATTTTTGGGCCACTGATCGCACACTTCTGATTGCATAGTTTTAAAAATTCTGTTTTAGTTATTTCAGAGAAACGTTGGGTGGGCATAGATGTAAATGCTTTGTCCAACATCAAGAATGGGAAACCTCTGTTGTTATCCTCAGATCTGATCAGTTAATTCTTAATGCTTTTGATTTGTCTACTTGGCTCTTTGTTCGATGGCATCTTAATGTAATAAATGTTGTTGAGTGATTGTTGGTAGAATTTGTTTCCCTTCATAAATATTTTTGTCTCCTTCCCTGAGATTTCAAGATGAATCAGAACCAAAAACCAAACAGCAAAGGAAAAGTTTTGTTAATTGAACATCTGTCTTTGGTCTTGAGGCACATGTTTTTAGACTATCACGTCAGCATTCTATAAATGCATCTTCCTTCCACTTTTAAACATCATTGAAACCTTTTAATGTTAACTACTTGAGTGTGTTTTCTATATTTGTCTTATCTTTTCATGCTAAATATGAAAAAAACACCAAGTAACATATGAAGAAAACCATGACCATTTTATAGGAGGAACGTCTGCATCATTTTATGTTCATTTATTTTCTATTTCCTTGTGTTTACCTCACTTTTATGTTCTTTGAAACTGGATTAACTGTGTCTTCTGGACTCTGGGATCACTACCAGATGAGCTATTTAATTAACCCACAATCTTTTATAGAACATTTTGAATGAATAAATCATCCCAGAAGTTAAAATGGCAAATTAAAAGAGATTTTAGGTATCAAGAGTTTTGGGCCTAAAATTATTTTCAATTGATAAATAACATTCCAAAATAGTTAAATCTGCAGTTGGTTTATCTGAGCCTTTATAGTCTCCTGAAGTAGCAAATATGATCCAAAAAGGAAGACAAAAACTGGAGAAATGCCTTAAGCTTGATAAACAGTATTTGGAATGGCTATGTACTCTTTTAAGTGGTTCAAAGGCAATATTGAACTCACTCCCAAATACATTTGGACATTTGTCTAAAGAATACATTTGAGGGGAGGGGAAGTAGGGAGGGGTCCTCAAATATATGGTGATGGAAAGAGAACTGACTTTGGGTAGTGAGCACGTAATGCAATACATAGACAATGTAATATAGAATTGTACATCTGGAACCTATGTAATTTTTACCAACTAATGTCACCCCAATAAATTTAATAATTAAAATTTTCTTTATTTCTGTAGATCTAAATAAAATGGTACATTCTGAATTATAATAAACCACTTTGGATTACCATAAAATATATGGAGACATTGAAATCTCTTTATAAATGTAAGTGATGGCATAGTATAGGATTCTGTCATACTTAAGAAATCATTTCTGTTTCTCTTTTTTTTCATATTTGTGAATTTTTTATTTCTGTATGAACAGATTATTCCCTAATGAGGACATTACCATTTTCTCTTTTCTTACCTAAAGGCTGTTAAAATCAACTGAGTTACCTAGTTATTTAGATAAGAGAAAACACCCTAATTGGAAAGCATCCTCCTTCTGCAGCCAATTTTAGAATTTATAGTTTCATAGTTGCAACTCAGGAGAAAATTAGCATATGGGCCTCAAGGTGCTAATTATAAGGCTACTTAATTTACATATACATTTTAAATTTCTTAAAAATTGATCTAGTACAAACTGATAAGGGTAATTACTGGGGTATTTTAGGATTTCCCCCCTTGTGATCAACCCAAGCACATCGCTGATTTTAAAAATGTATATAAGATTGTTCAAATGAAATGTCTCAAATAGACATAAATATTATTATTTAACATTCATGAGACTGTATGAAATATTTTTTAATGGGGGCAGTTGTGGCCCTGAGGTTCTGCATTAATCTGGACAGAGAATAACCTAAACTCGGGAATCTAAAAAACACAGAGGCCTGGGCCTACCCTTTGAAATTAGGGTTTGGTTATTACAGAGCAGGGCCGAGGCCTCTGCATTCTTTCAAAACCTCCTGGGTCGTTCTCCTGTTCAGGCACAGTCAATAATAGGGCACTGATGTGACCCATATCACATATTACTTTAAAAACCATTGCAACTACAGAATAATAATTCAGCTATTATAAACTAATTTCAGCAAGGGAAGTAATGTAAGTATTTCTAAAATTATTAATAATAGTCTCTTGAGAAATCCTTAATATAACTAGCATGAAATCCAAATTGCCACTATTTCTTTCTTCCTTTTTTTTCTTCCTTTCTCCCTCTTTCTTTCTATATTTCTTCCTTCTGGTGATCCTTTGATAGTGCTAAAAATAATATTGTCTTCCTAGCTATCCTAAGTAATTAGGAGGAAATGCTCATAATTTTTAGTACCGTTTTTATGTCTAATATGTCTTTACGCAAATATCTAAGCCAATCCCTATACATTCTCTTTAAATGGGTGCAATGTTATTTCTATACACAAAAGATAAAGTGTATAATCCTTAATATCAAACTAATGAGACCCTAGAATACTAAGGGCTGCCTGTCTTTTTATCCTCTTCTCACTAAATTGACTCTTTATGAATAGAGTGGTCTGAGATATGTAGTAATGTCTGATTTCAGTCACAGCCACATAGTCAATTGTTTCAATATCAATGTTTCTAATCACTAATTAATATACTCTTTCAAATGCTCGTTTATACTTGGCTCAGGCCTAGGACAGCTGGGAGTTCTCAAAATCACCAGGGCACATGTCCAGCAAATTTTGGCCATTTTTAGTGTGATTAAATAAATATAGATGTATCTAGATCTAATAAAGCAAAAAACACTGAGAAGCTTATTACATTTGAGCTTATATAAAATATTCATAGTCAGGTGATTGCAGCATAGTTCCTTTATTGACCTGCCATGCATGTATGCTCCAAAGCCACCAGTACGTATCCACTGATGTTGATATTAAACATCAACACTGACCTTCATATTAAAGACACACACATAAGAAGAAATCATGAAATTAGATTTAAGTGCCTCTTGACAAGATTAACTATCTAGCCCCTTCATGTAGATAAAGAGAATTATATTTTTCTGATTGAGAAAACCAAAATTATGGAATTAACATGTACAGTGAATGTGTTATTTGAATTTTTGTAAGTTGTGTTTTTTTTAATATTTATTTATTTATTTTTATTGTTTTTTGACAGAGAGAAAGAGAGAGATACAGAGACAGAGACAGAGAGAGAACTGAACTGGGGGAGCTCCAAGTTCAGCATATGGTTTCACACGGGCTGGGGCTGGGATTCGATCCCTGGTCCCCAGCGCTGCAAAGTGAGCGCTTAACCCACTAAGCCATCCCGGCTTCCCCTTTTTGTAAGTTTTTAAAATGGCTTAGGTCAAAACAAATTTCTGCGAATCATTAAGACATTGTTCTAGAATAATGATCTTTTGGGAGAGTTTAGGTGTTTCAAAATTTCTCTTAAAATTAAGCCTAAAATTTTCCTCCGCAAATGATATCAGGGAAGAAACATAGTGAAATAATTCCATCCTGCACTTGTAAGCAAGCCAGTTAGCCCACTGTGTCTATTGAATGCCAGGTGGCTAATTGTACCCATAGTAGTTTATCTCTCCAGCCTCAGAATGCTTTTGTAATCTTGCCACCAAATTTTACATCGGCAAAAGGACAAATTATGAATATAAATTGGGTGTTTATACTGTGTGAAATTAACACTGCGTAGAAATTAATTTTATTTGAATGTGCATCTACATCTTACTCTCATAGAGATAAAATTATTGAATTAAGGCAAAATGTGTACATAACGGTGATCTCAGCATATCAGCATTTCACACATATAACACCAATACAGCATGGCCTTTGAAGAGTGTATCTGTAGCAATTAAATCATCTTTTCATTTAATGTAACATTCCTGAAGTATATTTCATGGAAATTTAAAACATCCTCTGTGGGAAACAAAAGGTAAGGGAGAAAAAGAGGGCCTTTCTATGTAAGTTTGGGAAATATTGTCTTAGAGTGGTTTTTGTTGTTGTTGTTGTTGTTGTTGTTGTTGTTGTTTTAAGATTTATTTTATTGTTTTAGACAGAGACAGAAAGAGACAGAGATAGAGAGAGACAGAGAGAAGGAGGAGGGCCCAGAGCAGTCTCCATAGTTGTTTGTCATCAGTTTTCAATATGGTTTTGTTCCACACAGGCGGGGTGGGGGCCTCCCACATGGGAGGCATGCCTCCTTGGTGCCTCAAGCCAGGGGCCAAACCTTGGAGTGAGAACCATACTGGGGGCCTCCCACATGAGAAGCATACCCCAGTTCAGTATATGAGTTCGCACCAGCCAGGGCCAGGATTCAATCCTTAGTCCCCAGATCTGCAAAGTGAGTGCTTAACCCACTGAGCCATCCTACTTACCCTTAGAGTTTTAAAATATTGTGATTTTTATCTAATTGTTTTTATTGTTTGAGAGGAGGCGAGAGAGAGCAAGAGATAGAGAGAAAGTGGAAGGGCCCAGAGCAGTGTCCATAGTTGTACATCATTAGTTGTGACATAGTTTCATTCCACACAGGTGGATGTGGGGTCCCATGGGACAGGAACTGAACCAGGGGCCTCCCATGGCAGATGCCAGTTGTGCCACAGTTCAGCATATGGGTTTGCACTGGTTAGGGCCAGGATTCAATCCTTGGACCTCACATTTGCAAGGCCAGGTAAGTGCTCAACTTGCTGAGCTTTCCCAGCATCCCCATGATGTCCTTTTAAAAATCAACCTTATTGAGATACAATTTCAATACAATGCATACATCCACTTCAATGGATTTTGAAAAATATTATATCCATGTGATCACCACAATGAATATATAGAACATTTCTTTTTACTGTTGTTAAATTTATTGGGGTGACATTGGTTAGTAAAATTTACTTAGGTTCTAGCTGTATAATTCTATAGCACCGCGTCTATGTGTCGCATTATGTGCTCACTACCCAGAGTCAATTCTCCTTTTATCTCCATATATTTGGTTCTGACTCCGTCCTCTCTCATCCCCCTTACACCAAGGCTACTATCAAACTATTGACTGTGTCCCTAAGTTTTTGTTTCTTTATTGCTTTCAGTTTTATACTCCACATATGAGTGATGTCATATGGTTCTTGGTTTTTTCTGTCTTGGCTTATTTTACTTAGCATGATGATGTCAAGGTCCATCCATTGTGTCGCAAATGGGAGTATTTCATCTTTTCTTATCACTAAGTAGTAGTCCACTGAGTAAATGTAAAGGGTGTCCCAAAATTCACACAAGATTTGAATTTTGCATCATATGTGCAGTGAAGTGTTGCTAACAACAACAAAAAAAAAAGAGTGACAGCTGACAGTTCAGGGTTATTAAAAATGGAGTGCTACATGAAAGAACAACACGTTTTCATTGTTGAGCAATGAAAATTTACAATCTTTAATTATAAACCTGTGTTTTCTATCAAAATTACTTCTTGCGTGAATTTTGGGACACCCTTTACCATAGCTTCTTTGTCCAGTCATCTATCATGGGTGTTTCCATGACTTGGCCACTGTGAACAGTGCTGCAATGAACATTGGGGTACATGTCTTTGTGAACTAAGGTTTTCAAAAAATTTGGGGAACTACCCAGAAGTGGGATTGCCAGGTCATATGATAGCTCCATTGCCAGTTTTCTAAAGAATCTCCAGTGTACTCCATAGTGATTGTACTAATTTGCATTCCCACCAACAGAGTGTTTGTTTTTCTCCACAGCCTCTCCAGCACTTGTTATCCCTTGTCTTGTTGAGTCTGGCTATTCTAACAGGTGTGAGGTGGTATCTCATCGTGATTTTGATTTGCATTTCTCTAATAACTAATAAAGTTGAGCTTTTTTTCATATGTATGTTGGTCATTTATTTGTATGTCATCGTGAGTGAGATAACTATTCAGGTACTTTGCCCATTTTTTATTGTTGTTTGTTACTGAGTTGTATGAGTTCTTATGTATTTGTTTGTTTGTTTATTTATTTATTTAATTGTTAAATTTATTGGGATGGCATTTGTTGGTAACAATTACATAGGTTCCAGGTGTACAATCCTACATTACATCATCTATGTATTGCATTATATGCTTCACACGCAGAGTCAGTTCTCTTTCCATCATCATATATTTGATGACCCTCCCTACTCCCACACCCCACCCCCATTTACCCTCAGGTAACCACTGAACTATTGACTGTGTCCATGAGTTTTTGTTTCTTTACTTTCAGTTTTATACTCCACCTATAAGTGAAGTTATATGTTTCTTGATTTTTTTCAGTCTGACTTATTCCTCAGAAAATCAGGAATAGAATTGCCAACAGCAGTTCCTCTTCTGGGTATCTTCCCCAAAAAAACTTGATAACCTTAACTTGCAAAGATATATGTACCCCAATATTCGTCGCAACACTGTTCTTGGTGGCCAAGTCATGTACAACTAAAGTGTGCTTTGATAGATGACTGAATAAAGAAGTTGTGGTACATTTATACAATGGAATACTACTCAATGTTAAAAAAAAAGATGAAATACTGCCATTTGTGACAACATGGATGGGCCTTGAAACCATCCTGTTAAGCAAAATAAGTCAGAATGAAAAAAATCAATAAATGACTTCTTAATATATTTTAGATAATAACCCCTTGTCAATGGCATTATTTGCAAATATTTTCTCCCATTTGGTTGGCTGCCTCTTTGCTTTGTCAATGGTTTTCTTTGCTGTGCAGAAGCTTTATGATTTGATATAATCCCCTTCATTTATTTTGGCTTTTACTTTTCTTGCCTTTGAGGTCAAGTTCACAAAGTCCTCCCTGAACCCAAGGTCTATAAGTTTAGTACCAATGTTTTCTTCTATGCAGTTTATTGTTTTGGGTCTTATCTTGAGGTCTTTGATCAATTTTGAGTTAATTTTGGTATGTGGCAATAGTCACAGTTCAGATTCATTCTTTTGCATGTGGTTTTCCAATTTTCCCAGCACCATTAACTGAAGAGGCCTCCTTATCTCCACAGTATATTTTTTGCTCTTTTGTCAAAATTATCTGTCCAGGGAAGCCAGGATGGCTCAGCAGGTTAAGTACTCACTTTGCAGCCCTGGGGACTGAGGATCAAATCCTGGCCCTGGCCCGTGCAGACCCATATGCTGAACTGGGGAGTGCCCCCAGTTCGGTTCTAACCAGGGTAAAACCCCAGCCCAGTTCCTACCCTGTGCAGCCCCGCCCACCTATGGAATGAAACTATGTGGAAAAACCAATGATGTGCAACTATGGAGACTGTTCTGGGCCCTCCCCCTACTCTCTGTCTCTGTCTCTGTATCTCTCTCTCTGTCAAAAACAATAAAAATAAATCTTT
>PVKE010046394.1:0-12281 GCA_004027555.1 Craseonycteris thonglongyai | reverse complement strand
GGGAGAGGGAGAGTTGTGTGGGGAGGGGGGAGTGGGCACCAGATATATCGGGTTGGAGGGAGACCTGATTCTGGGATCTGGGCACATAATGTGATGCATGGGTGATGTGATATGGAGTTGTCCATTGGGAAACTGTCTGATTGTTACCAACCAATGTCACCCCATTAAATTTAACAATAAAATATAATAATATTGAAAAAAAAATGATAATATATTTTGTTGTGTTGAGCTATTCAGTTTGAGGTAAATTGTTATGTAAAAATAGATAATACAACAACTAGTGCAATATTTGATCCTATACAGAATCTTCAATCTTACCCTATAAGCAATAAAAAGCTCTAAATTCACAAAATTATTATAATTATTCTTGCTTTTATGAGAATAAATTAGGCAATATCTTCCTGGTTATAGTATTTACAGTAGTTAAAATAATTGTAATTTTTAAAAGCTTGAAAATTAAAAATTTTGACATCTTTTTGGTTAAACACTTTAATTAAATATATTCCAATGATTTTGAACAAAAGCAACCAAAATTTAGCGGTTGCATTTTAATTTATAAAAAGGTTTGTTGTTATTATTATAGGACACTTAGGTTGACTTCAAAGTAGTTCTTCTGAGGTTAAAATATTTCTAAAACCCAAACAATGTTAAGCAGCAAAGAGAGAAAGGGTGCACAATTCTGCTGGAGCTTTTTCTAATTCAACATCTGCATCATCACAACAATTTTAGGGTTCAGTTAGTTTACCTGTGTAGATACAGAACAATATTGTAAAAAATGTGACATCTTCAGGTTCTATTCTGATGAGTAGATATTGCTATTTGTTTAAATGTAATCATTAATTATATATACAACATGGCAGATAGAGGAAAATTCCTGCTTCATACATTTCTTAATTTAGTAAGAATATTGTTTTTACCAAAATGCTGTGCTCTGCCATAAATGTTTTGTGTTCATTTTATCATCACAAAAACAAAAAATTTTCTGTTCAATTTTGAAATTAATCAAGTGTTGGGGACAATCCAGGTTAACAGAGGAAACTCCATTTTAGACTTGACTCCATTTTGAAGAAGCTTCGACTTCCCCAAAAGAGCACCAGTTATCAGAAGTCACATGAAACCTTATGGGTTGGCTGGTGGCTAAAGATAGCCCGTTGCTTAGAAATGCTAGCAAACCTCACCCTCCGTACAGCTCCCAGCCCCAACCAATCACCTTTTGACAAATACCCAGCCAAACAGACAGCCCTGCCCTCCTTTGTCCCTACTGCATATATACCGCTGTAACAGAAATAAAATTTTGAGGCTTGATCAGAAAAAAAAAAAAAAAAAATATATATATATATATATATGTGTGTGTGTGTGTGTGTGTGTGTGTGTGTGTGTATATATATATATATATATATGTAAATATGCACACAAAATTTAAAATGTGCTCCAAAAGTCAAACACAGGATGAGGATAACTTGCCCAACAAGGATGATTACCTTCTTCTCACTCTCTCCTTCCCTCATATGGAAAATAACTAGAGGTATGGCAACTCTAAGCTCAATTCAAGATAGCAGCAGAGCAAGCTGTATATGACATGTTAGAGTGGTTTGCACAAAACAGACACAAAACATATGTTTTGAATGAGTTAGTGAAAAAGGTGAATGCAACATTAGGCTACAACAAAAGTTCTACAACACACATACAGGAAAGTAATAATTTCACAAGGGTCTGCATTAGTCAGTTATATCTCAAATAGCATATCCAGTCCTGTACAAATGCTAAACAATAAAGTTTTGGGGTTTTTCTTTCAGATTATAAAAGCAATATATTCCCATTGTAATCAATTTTGGAAGTATAAGAAAACTTAAGAAATCATACTGAAATTGTCCATCAATAACTACTGTAGATTAATTTTAGCTACCAAACCTTCCAATTTCATGAATGCAGTACTTATCCATTGAGTGCCTACAGCATGCCTATGATTCCACTAGGAATCATGTTGGACACTAGTGATTCAGTGGTAAATAAGAGGCAGAGTCATTGACCTCAGGGAAGAGGAGCATGGAAGAGTCAAACCTGTGAGCTAGTAGTTTTGTCTATTAAAAAAAAATTGTCCAGCATAATCACAGGTGTGGAAATTATGTTCTTTTCAAAATTAAGTTAGTTGAAGGAACTAATTCCGTTTAGTTGGTAAAATGAAAACTAAGGAGAAATTGTACAACTGTCCTCAAATATTTAAAGGAACCAAGTAAATGAGAGAGACTAAGTTTGATTATATTATCTTAGAGGAAAAGGCTAAAACTAAGGTATGGAAGTTACAAAGAGGCAAATTTTGATTCAGTACAAGATGGAATTATGTAATAATTGGAGTGGACCAAAGTTGTTAAGACCTCTTTAGAAGTGGTGAATATTCCACCCTAAAAGTGGCAAAGCCGGATGACCACCATCAGGAATGCAGAGGGATGGTTCATGAAAAACAGGGATTGAACCCTTCTCTTTCTTGTGAGCAGAAAACTAGAGGCAGAGCACCAATGACTTACATCACTATGTTGTAGTGCTTTATGCAACCGAACCTGAGATAAACCAAGATGGCTTAAGGCTAAGACGGACAGTACATAGATTGTTGAAGTGTAGGCATGTCTAGAGTGGCAGGAGTCATTCTGTGGTTATAAGAAAATAAGCATTAAGAAAAGGCCAAAACAATTTCATGAACTGCAAATTATTGCTAAGATCTGCCTATCTCCACTTTTTTTTTTATTTCTAAAACTAGTCAGTCCTTATTTGTTTAAACCATAGTAGATGGGTTTTATATTACATGCAGTTGAAATTATTTCTTCTTTTATATATGATAATTGCCCCTGTCTGAATTCCTGACAAACAGAATCAGTGAGAATGAAAAATAAAATGGTTGTTGTATTCCAATCAGTTTGAAGTAGCGTGTTACATAGCAACAGATAACAAACACAACCCATAAGAGACTGAACGAGAGCAAGAACAGCACAACAAAATAGACAGGCAGGGCTTGAACATTATCTTCTAAAAAACAGACAGATTTTAAGTTGAAAAGAGCTAGGAAGAGCTGAGAATATGATTTTTTTTTAAGCAACATGTGATAAAAAATGAAAAACCCTAATCCTCATGTTAAACATAATGTGGGTCAATTATGAGGCTAATTACATGCCAATAAAGGGATAAAGAATGGAAGAAGAACAAGTATGCCTTGGGACAGGAGTAATTGGATTTAAAAAAAATAAGAAAAGAAAAGCACAGGATGGAAAAAGGGGGCTGAAGATCTCAAAAGTCTTCATCGTGTTTAGGATCTTTGCCAGAAGCTTCTACTCTTGTGAAGGTTAACTTTCTAGTTAATATCTTTGTACAACTTAAGTGATGAAACTCAGTTGATTTGGTCTATTTTTTATAACATGTTCATGATAATTCTTTAGGTCTCACGACTCTCTACTACCCACTGTAAATCAAATTTTATTTTATTTTCTTAAAGATTTATTTTATTATTTTATTGTTTTTGACAGACAGAGAGTGAGTGGAGGGCCCAGAGCATTCTCCGTAATTGTATGTCATTATTTTTCAACATGGTTTCATTCCACACAGGTGGGCAGCAGATGTGCAGGGCAGAAACTGGGATGGGGGCCTCCCGCATGGGAGGCATGCTTCCTTGAGCCAGGGGCCAACCCAGGGGTGAGTCCACACAGGCTGGGGCCAGGATTCAATCCTTAGTCCCCAGGGCCACAAAGCAAGCACTTAGCCCTCTAAGCCATCCCAGTTTCCCCTTATTTTATTAAAGAAGAAAACCTACAATAATAGCTGCAGATATTTCGATGTTTGTCAAAATCATGCTGGCATAATCACAAAATTACAAAGAACAATAACAGAGAAAGGTATTTCAAAAGGAAGTTTATAATGTTATTCTACTCCTGATGGAAAGTTTTTCCACTTTTTCACTGCAGCTTTCTTTCACAGGTAAAGGAAAGTATTATAGAACCCCAAGCTCCTCCGAGTGACAGGATTAACTATTTATACTTACTGCCTAAAGGAGGGTCTGGGGTAATATTTCTCACTGTTGCTTTGAATCAGGTAAACTTTATGAGTTCAGTGGGATTCAAAAAAAGTCCAAAAAGAGACATTTATTCTTCCAGGACAGTTTATTTTCCCATAAAATGATAGAATACATTCTTAGCTCAACGATAATGTAGCTTTCCACTTCACTCTCACTGTGACTCAAAAAAACAAATTATCACTATGTTTGAAATGGGTCTGGGTCAGCTCTGTAATTACAGTTAGACTTCAAGTTCTAGTAGATTCCTCAAATAAACTCTGATCATTCTAAGGATAGAGTTAAAGCTTTACTTCTTACTTTATCACTTCTAAAAATATATCATATACTTTGCTAGAATGACCACAGCTACCCCTGTTCTGAGGTCTAGCCATCCTTTTCAACTCTTCTACACAGAACCAAAACCTACCAATTAAGTCTTCCATAAAATGGCCTCATTCAATTAATATTGACAAATAAAATACAATTATTATGATGGACATACATATACTAAAGCACGATTCATTATTTATCTGAATCCAAAGTTAACTGGGAATCCTATAGTTTTCTTTGCTAAGTCTAGCAACCAATATATATTACTGAAGGAACATAATTTATATTACTGTTCTCCTTTCTTAGGAAATTCTTCCAGCTCTCCTGAGAACATCAGCATTTGATACTAATACTGTTACCATAGAGCTATATCAGAAATTCAAACAGAGTCTTTATTACACATGTACAAAACTTTCAGTGCCTGGATCTTCTATAGACAGTGGTATCTCCAGAGCTGTCTTGGTGTGTAAGTCCTCCCCAGCCTTGCACGTGCACATGATTATGCACACACAGGTAAGAACCACGTGTTCCTCTCATTTTCTCCTCCACTGGGATACATACAGCAGATCGCATAGCAGGAAGCGAAGCCTCTCCTCTATGTCCCAGCCCCAGGGCCCTCCCACAACCACCTGCTAGGCTCTGTGAGGCTGTGTTGTCACAGTCTGCTCTACTGAATGTTTCCAGCTGATGGGCCACATTGTTGTGTAAACAGAACTTGGCTTATTCAGAAACAAAATAGGACACAAATTGTGTTACTAGAAGATTCCAAATCTCTCCTTGCCCTCATTTTTCCCACACCAAGTACAGAATACCTCCCATCCACTGGGTCTGCTTTCCCAGCTAGTCTACCAAAGGCCCAGTAGCGGGCCCAGGCCCACCGCTTTACTTAGTACTTCTCTGAATTACTTTTGTTGCAGTTAGAAGTAAAACAAAAAAGAACAGTCCTCTAGTCTAAACCTCATGTTGTACAAACGGGACTCCTGCAGCCCAGAAGGAACCTGACATGCTGAGGTCACAAAGGTAAAGTAGTCGATACTGGACAAGAACCATCCAGTGTTCTTTCCAACACTACCCTGTGCCTCCCTCAGCAACTCAGCTTCACCACCTAGGAGCTGATCAAGTCAAGTCCTAGGAAAATACCAGGGGGGACTCCTCAAAAAATCCCTTCAAAAAAATCCTCAAAAAAAGTCCCTTCTGGAGGGCAGGCCCCTTGTAGTGCAGGTTTTCCTGCTAGGTGAGTGTTCTAGGAACCCATCTGCATCTGTGCACCAGCAGGCATGGCTGTGAGAGGCTGTGTGCAGCTTCAGTTAATTTTTGCGGGCACTCGTTCAATGTGTTTGCCCATTTCATGATGGGTGATTTACACAAACACCGTGCAGCACAACAGCGCACCTGCCCACACTGTTCTGTGTTCAGCAGTTTTTGACTAAAATAGTATGACCCCATGGCCCACTCTTCCTATTAACCTGATCTCTCCCTGAGAGACTTATTTTTGTTTCCCCAAATGAAAAATGTCCTCAAGGAGGAACGTGTTGCCAATGTAGAAGAGGTGAAACAAACAAAAAAATGGCAGAAGCACTAAAAGGCATTAAAACCAACAAGTTCAAAAACTGTTCTGAGCAGTGGAAAGAACATCTCAGTAGATGTTCTTTAGTAGAGAAGTACTTTGTAGAGAGTACTTTGAAGTTGACTGAAATTTAAACCTGTAAGAATAAATACACAGGGAAGCCGGGATGGCTCAGTGGGTTGGGCGCTCACTTTGCCGCGCCGGGGACTAAGGATCGAATCCCGGCCCTGGCCCATGCGGAACCATATGCTGAACTGGGGAGTGCCCCCAGTTCAGTTCTCTTTCTGTCTCTGTATCTCTCTCAAAATAAATAAATAAATAAATAAATATTAAAAAAAAAAGAATAAATACACAATTTAAAAAAAATAAATTCTAGTGTTTCTTTGGGGGAGGGGGGCTCCGCCCTAGTAATTACTGCTCTGCAGTCTTATAATAAATTACTTTATAAAATAGACTTTTAAATTTACCCATTTTTAAAAATTTATTTCATTGTTTGAGAGAAGGTGAGGGGTAGAAAGGAGAGAGAGAGACTGAGAGACAGAGACAGGGGGAGGGCTCAATGCAGTCTCCATAGTTGTCCATCACTAGTTGTGACATGGTTTCATTCCACACAGGTGGATGTGGGATAGCGAGGGACAGGAACAAAACTGGGAGCCTCCCACATGGGAAGCAAAAACCTTCACTGTCACCCAGGCGGTTACCAATTGTGGTTACCAGTTGCACAGCAATTCAGCATTTGGGTTTGTGTGGTCCAGGGTTATGCAATCCCCAGATCTCATGGTTGTAAGGCAACCGCTCAACCTGCTGAGCTATCCTAGCATTCCAATTTACCCACGTCTAAGGAAAAAAACACCTCTCTTGTGGTATAAACAATACTTTTTATCTAGACCAGAACTTGGCAAACTTTTTTCGGGGAAAAAACTAGATAGTAAGCATTTTAGGATTTGCATCCATACTGTCTCTGTATTTTCACTTCAAATACAATGGTTTGGCAATCTCATTTCCAATCAAAAAATATTTCAACAATAGCTACTTAAGATCCCTTTCTATAGCAGCCATGGCGAAAGTGCTATGAGGAACACAGCGTTTCATTGAGAAATTAAATTGTTGCTTTTATAAAAAATATAATTTTATTCTATATAAAGGGATAGTAAAGCCTACGCATAGTTTAAATAAACTGTGTTAGCTGGATGTTGTCCTCCGTTGAAGTATGAGTGTAACATAGCCAACATTGCAAGCCTAATGTCCTCACTGACAACTGATTTTGAACTGAGGACAAATGAGGCATCACTCACCTATTATACATCAACAGCCTTGGTTTCCAAGGGAACAGAGAAACTGTCGCCATTACAGAAATACGTACTTGAAATTTATGATCTGTTTACATTGGACTAGGAGTACCATTTTCTAACCCAAAGCACAGCCCCACCACTTCCAGGCTCAGGCCATGATTTCTCACAGGCCCCTCCAGACTGAAATGGATTGATATTTCATGGATATGAAAGGAGGAAAAAAAAAAAAACAACTAAAAATCTCCTCAAGCTGGTATTTTATTGGAACAGAGAGGCATGGAAGGCAACAACTTGACAGTTCTGTACACATATACGTTTAAAAAGTCAACATTGATATATTGGTGCAGGCTACATAAAATTACTTTTATCAAGAGAATAAACTGAGAATAAGAGATTCAAGAACTCCAAATGCAAAGAAAAATTATACGAAAGGACAAAGGTAAAAGTCTTTTAAAAATGTTTACTGACTTGTGAAAGTTAACATAAACACAAAGAAAGAGTCAGGAAGTTTATTATTTATTCATCAAAAATTATTTATCGGGGATGCCAAGATAGCTCAGCAGTTGAGTGCTTGCCTCACAATCACTAGGTCCAGGACCGTTTCCCAGGCCCGGCCCGTGCAACCCCATATGCTAAACTGTAGGACAACAGGTAACTGCCAGGATGGCTCAGCAGCAAAGGTTCTTGCCTCCCATGTGGGAGGCCCCTGGTTCAGTTTCCGCCCCACATGCCACCCCAACCTCCCCACCCCATCCACCTGTGTGGAATGAAACTACGTCACAACTAATGATGTACAACTATGGAGACTGCTCTGGGCTCTCACCCTTTCTCTCTCTCTCTCTCTCTCTCTCTCTCTCTCTCTCTCCCCCTCCCTCCTTATCTCTCTCTCCTTCTCTCAAAAAAATAAATAAAAAAATTTTTATTTTTTATTGAGCACCACTATATACAAGGTACTGCTCTCAGGACAACAATTTGGGGGTAACCAAAAAAAGACAAAAGTCTGCTTACCGGTATATTTTTTCATGAAAAGATAGCCCCAAAAAGTAATACACATAAAATATGCACTTTTAGAGGATAATAAAGGCTATGAAGAAAATAAATGAATGTGAAATGGTACAGAGGGTGGGGAGGTAAGATGGTAAATGAAAGTCTCTTGAAAAGGTCACATTTGAGCCAGACACAAATGATGCAAAAGAGCTAATGACAGAAAGAAAAGGTTTATATGTAGACAAAATGGCAAGTGCAAAGACCCTGAAGCAGGGACAAGGGAGAACCATGCAAAAACAGAAGAAAGGCCAGTGTGTTTGCAGATTAGTGAACCAGAGGGACAGTAATGTGGAACAAGGTTACAGAGACAGGCAGGGGTCAAGTTAGGGTTTTGAGACCATGATAAAAAGCTCAAATTTTATTCAAAGTAAAATGGGAAGCCACTGAGCTCCTGGAGACTTTTAATCATCAGATTAATAGGTAAAAACAGTCAGATAAACCACATGACTCTAACGACATAGACCAGGGCTGTCAAACTCAATTGAAACAGGGACCATTTGGTGCAACAGGCAAGATTCACACGGGCCACATCACACTTACAAACATCGCCAGAACTGAGTCAGCGCGTTTATACACGCCCACAGGCCCCCAGGAAAGACACTGGGCCACGTGTATACTCATCTTCAGTAGTTAAAAGGTTAACGAGAGAATTGTGTGTACGGTATTGCCTCCATCTCCCCTAAGCGCTATTTTCTTCATAACAATTTTTTTTATTTTCATTTTATTTCAGAGCATCGTGGGTCACAAAAAATTACCTTGGGGGCCGCATGTGGCCCGTGGGCTGCCAGTTTGACACCCTTGACATAGACTTTGTCTTGCTCACCTGCCCTTCCTTGGAACCTAGTCAGTACTTCAAGCTTGTGTGTTCTCACTAACGCCTATTGCACTGAATTGAGAAAAACAATCTCTGTCTATCCTACATTGATTCTTATATACTCTGAGCCCCTTGAGAAGTATAATTACTTATTATTTTTTGTAATCTCGTTGACTGGAAAAAATACAAGGGTGGCCAAGAAATTCACAGAACAGGGGGTTTATTGAAAAGATAGGAGTACTAGTGCCGACAGTGTGATTATGTGCTTTATTTTTAATATATGTGCTAAGTTTAAGCCTATTTACATCCATGTTCTTTCAGATATTGCCAAAGAAGCATGCCAAACATGAAGAAAACCCCAAGTCTGGATAAAATTGGATTTCACACCATCATTAAATTCCTCAAAAAACAAGGAAAAACACTTCAAACCATTTGGAAGAAATGTTATTAGTTTATGGGGACTGTTGACCTCGGAAGTCCATGGTTTACTGGTGGCATAACCTTTTCAAGCAAGGCCTAGAGTCGCGTGAAGACGGCCTCTGTCCAAGATGCCTTGTTGAGGCCACTCCGTCAGACTTTGTCAAAAAGTTGAAAACTTGTAGTGGAAGAGGACAGACTGAATACAAAGCAGCTTGCAGAAATGGTTGGAGTATTACTTACAAGCATTTTGAATATCCTCCACTAGCATCTAAGGATGTCAGAAGTCAGTGCAAAGTGGGTACAGAGAATGCTCACACCACTTCAAAAACGGCACATTAAGTGTTCATGACAGTTTTGGGACCTCTGCAGAAACAACAAAGATGAAGTTTTGAACCAGACTGTCACTGGAGATGAAACTGGGGTTCATCATCATGAGACTAAGTCAAAGCAGGAGTCCACGCAGTGGCATGAAAAGGGCCCACCACCTTCTAGGAACTTCAAGGTGTCACCATTAGCTGGAAAAGTCATGGCTACTCTTTTTGGGATATGGAGGATATCCTGATGACAAATTACAAGGATAAGGGTGTCACAATAACTGGAGAGCACTATTTCAGTCTGCTGAAACAGTTAAAAGGATCTGTGAAGGAGAAATGAAGAAAATGGACCAGAGTGGTGCTGCTTTTGCACGACAACACTCCTGTGCACAAGAGCAGTGTTGTGTTGGTTACTCTTCACGACTGTGGCTTCCAAACCTTAAACCACACTCCCTCCAGTCAAGACCTGGCTCTGTCTCATTATTATTTGTTCCCAAATATGAAAAAAGAGCTTTGAAGGAATTAATTTACAGATGACAAAGAGGTTAAAGCTGCAATTTCAGCATATTTTGAGAGCAAAACAAAAAAAAATATTAAGGATATAAATAAACTTATTCAGAGATCTGAAAAGTGTATTAGGATTAAGGTAAATATATAAAAAAGAAAAAATAATAAATAGGGAATTTTTCCCCCTTCTTCTCCTTCATTCCATGAATGTCTTGACCACTCCTCATATCTGGTATTGTATTTCTCTAAAATATTTAAATGAATGGATGATACAGATAGTGAAATTATAGTGAGAAGTTCTGTTGTTAGGTTGGTAGATTCTATCCATAAGAGAAATGTGATTCTAAGGATCCACTCTAGCTAGGGTGATACTTTTGAGAGTGAAAGAGAACTGCTGTTAATAATTATATTGGGACAATAGGTATAAAGTGGTACTATTTGGGCACTCTGAAATACACGATCACCCTGAATATAGGTTTTATTAAGTCTTTCCAAATTATCTACTCTACTGTTCATTGGTTTCATATTTGCTAAGAAAATTTCTGATGACTAGTTTTTTATTTGCCTTGTTTTAACCAAACTATCAAGAACATTAAAAAAAAAAAAAGAAGAAGAAGAACATTAGCACCTAGATAAGTCCTCCAGTTAGACATTAAAATGTGAATTAAAAATGTAGGTTAGTCTCCTTGCCATTGAGAAATCAATGAGCTATTGTGTTTTGTTCCCCAAGCTATTGTTTGCTCGTAGTCAAGATTCAAAAATCATAGCATAATGGTTTTTTTACATTTTAATTATTTATTTTTGACATTATTATTTTATATTTAAGGTGTACAGCATAATGGTTAGACATTTCTATAATTTAAAAAGTGTTCTTCCAGACTAGTCTAGTACCCGGTTGGCACTATGCATAGTTATTACCATATTGACTATATTCTCTACATTTTACCTTATACCCCATGACTATTTTGTAACTATCAATTTGTACTTTTTAACCCCTTCACCTTTTTCATCATGCCCCTAACCTCCCTCAAACTACGATCCTGATAAATCTAGTACCCATCTGACACCACACATAGGTATTACAATATTATTGACTGTATTCCTCATGCTATACTCAGTAGCCCCATGATTACAGTTTAACAACCAGTTTTTACTTCTTAATCCCTTCCCCTTTTTTACTCACCCCCAAACCCCTTCCTATTTGGCAACCATCAAAATGTTCTCTGTGTCTATTAGTTGTTTCATTTGTTCACTTATTTTGTTCTTTAGATTTCCACATACAACTGAAATCACATTGCATCTGTCATTCTCTGTCTGACATACTCCACTCAGCACAATACCCTCCAGGTCCGTCCATGCCATCGTAGATGTCAAGAACCCATTCGCATCCAACAATATTTCATTGTATATATGTACCACCTCCTCTTTATCTATTCTTCAATCAATGAACACCCAGGCTGCTTCCACATCTGGCCATTGTAAACAATGCTGCAATGAACATATGGATGCATATGTCCTGTCGAAGTACAGTAGCATTTTGGGTTCCTTTGGATAAATCCCAGAAGTAGGATTACTGGGTCCTTCTTTGTCTCTTGTTATAGCCTTTGTTTTAAAGTCTATTTTATCCAATATAATATAAATATTGCTACCCCAACTTGTGGGTTTTTTTTCTCTTTGTTTGTTTCCATTTTCATGAAATACATTTTTTCCATCCCTTTACTTTCGGTCTGTGTGTGCCTTTCAATCCAAGTGAGTCTTCCAGGTAGAATATGTAAAAGTCTTGTTTTCTTATCCATTCAGCCACCCTATCTTTTAATGGGAGCATTTAATTCATTTACATTTAAAGTAATAAAGTAATCATTGATAGATATGTAGTTATTGTCATTTTATTATTTATATTTTTTAATTGTCATTATCTCCTCCTCCTCCTCCTCCTCCTCCTCCTCCTCCT
>PVKE010046393.1:0-12284 GCA_004027555.1 Craseonycteris thonglongyai | reverse complement strand
ATGTAATTAGAAATAGTTCCATTATTATTACTATTTTTTTTGTATATAAGCTTTATATCCATGTTCAAATTGAAATCTACAGAAATACAGAAGTTAACCCTGATATAGTATTCTGAGATTTACAATGTTTATATTTATTCACCCTGATAAACATTAATTTGATTACAGAGTTTTATTACAGTTTATTTTGTGTTGTTTGGGGACTTAGACCTAGGAAAGTTTTATAGAACCTTGAGAAAAAAATGTAATTAAATTTGATTGCTGGCTGTATGATTAAGCAAATAATTGTCTCTTTGAGAAGGAGAATTCTGCAACTATGAGGTCTAACAATTAAGTTCAAGAACTCATCCTAGAAAAAGTTTTACATACTTCATTGATGAATATCACTACAGTCACCTTCAAACCCTTAAGAAGCTATGCATCAATGCCAGCACCTAGTCTACCCTTCAAAGCTATTTGGAAACTTTTTTTCTGGAATGGCCATCAGAGTTGTTGCTTTATTACTCGTGATATCCTGATGTCATCAAAATGTCTTCCTTTCATATTTCCTTTATCTTGGGATAAAGGAAAAGGTCATTAGGGGCCAGATCAGTTGAGCAGGGAAGGTGTTCCTATACACTCATTTGTTTATAGGCTATAAACTCCCTCACAGACAGTGCCCTGTGAGCTGGTGCATTGTCATGATGCAAGAGCCATAAGTTGTTGGCAAAAAGTTCAGGTTGGGGAAGCTGGGATAGCTCAGTGGTTTAAGCACTCACTTTGCAGCCCCAGGGACCAAGGATCAAAACCCAGCCCTGGCCCGTGGGGACCCATATGCTAAACTGGAGTGTACCCCCAGTTTGGTTCTCACTGGGGTAAAACCCCGGTCCAGTTTCTGCCCTATGCAGCCCCGTGCCCACCTGTGGAATGAAACTATGTGGAAAAACCAACGATGTACAACTATGGAGAATGTTCTGTGGCCTCGCCCTTCTCTCTGTCTCTGTATCTCTCTCTCTGTCAAAAACAATAAGAAAAAAAGTTCAGGTCAATTTCATCTAACTTTTTCATGTTGCCTTTTCAACATTTGCAAATCATCAACTTGGTTGACTGTCCAGTTGTTATAAATTCATAATGAACAAACCCCCTGATATCTAAAAAGATTAGCAACATTGTTTTGACTCGTGATTTAGACTGACAAAAATTTTTGGTCATGGAGAATAGGTTGACTTCTATTGAGTGCTTGCACACTTTGTTTCAGGGTCATATTGGTACACCCACGTTCCATCCCCAGTGATAACACACCCAAAACATCATCTTGTGTCTTAAAAAGTCTTGGCAAACTTCGACTCTCCTCTGCTTTTGTTCATCAGTGAGCTCTTTTGTGACCATTTCTGCACATACTTTTCTCATGACAAGGTTTTCAGTGAAGATTTTCCTTTTTCTCTGTTGATGTTTACTTGGTCTGCTATGCTTTTCACTGTCAGGTAATGATTTTGATGCACAATTTGGCAATATTTGGTCAGTTCTGCTTATTACTGGTCACCCTGACCTCTCTTCAGCAGTGATGCTTTCTCTTCCCTTAGAAAATACTTAATCCATTTGTACACTGTCATTGTCTTTATGGCATTATCTCTATAAACTTGAACTAACATGTCATATTTCACTTCCATTCTTGCCAAGCTGAACAAGAAATTTAATGTTCATTCATTGCTCTAATTCAAGCTCTGACATCCTCACAATGACACAAAAACAGGCAACAATAATAGCAAAGGCCACTCAGCAAGACACTGCCACGTGTTGACACAAACACAGCTGTGACACACTGATATACCAAGGTTATGAAATCTCACCAAGTTGTTTGTACAGTGTTGCCAACATAAGTGCACAGTGACAAGTTTGTGAACTTAATTGTCAGACTTCATATTAAGCATTATCTTTTCCTTTAGTATGATTATATACTCATTTCTTTATGTTTTTATACCATTAGTACCATGATGTATTAAAAGCATATATCATTTCTCAAATGTATTGATGCAAACTCTGTCCTTTAAACAAGGCCTATTTTAAGTAATGAGCAGAATTAGTTCAATCATTCTACTACCATTCAACCACACTTACTCAAACACTCCTTTCCTGGTTCAAAGATTCAAATAACAATACATGGAAATAAGTTCTAAAAGATTCATAAATCTAAAGTTTGTTTTAATATGTGGATGTCAATACCTTGGGGTGATTGATTTGGACAAGTTAGAGAAATGAAATTTCGAAAGAAGGAATAATGGGTGTGAAAACTGAGAGATAATTACAATAGCACACATTGTGCTCTTATTTATGACAGGTCCTATAAAAACCATTCCTAAGCATATTACACTATTTCTTACTTTATATTTTGCTTAGTACATGTAGGTTAAATTTACAAATATTGGTTTAGGTTTGAACAGAAAAACACTTACATTCAGTTATAGGAATAGGTGCATTTCAACAATATTAAAATTATATGAACTATAGTCTTAATGTACTTCTCTCATTAAGTTACAGTTTGTTTGTGGTTATTTTTCTCCAAATAACAGGCTATTTTTTCATTAGTGAACGTCCTAATCTACTCGGATATTTGGAAGTACTGAGTTATTTAAGTAAAAATGATTCACATGATTTTTTATTAACTCATTAGTCAAAAGACTTAAAATGGATAAAATTACAGTACCAGCCAAATTCAAGTAGATTTCCAGTAGTTCAAATGACAACAATATATCTAATTATACAAAACAAATGATGAAGCACGAAATCCTACTCTCCTATTAAATGTTAGTTTTATAAAAAATAATTTTTTAAAGAAAAACAAATATAAAACCTAATCAATTGTTTAACTTATTATTGAAACCAATTTTACAAAAAATATTTTTAAAGATTCATATTAATAAATGGGCATATCATCAAAAAGATATTTACTAGAAATTTCTGTTACTTAATTTTCATGTGCAGATGTTTAAAACACTGATTCTCACACCTGCATTCAACTTAGAATTGCCTTGGAGAGGTTTTCCTCAATTTCCGTTCCTAAGACCTACCCAAGTCCAATTTACAGAGTGTCTATGGGGATGGTGCCTGAATGAAGGTATTTGTAAAGTCTCTCCAGGTGATTTTAAAGTCTGGGAACCATGCGTCTACCAAAAGCAAACAACCATCTGGAGAAGAAATAAACTATTAGGATATAAGAATGCTGGTCTATTTTGTAAAGCGATTCCTCCAAATAAAAAGCAGTGCATTTCCCCCAAAAGAGCTGATAATTACTCTCTAAAGCACAAGATGGAATCAAGTATTTTCCTAATCTTTGCTTTAATACCCCCTCCAACAACACTTTGGATGAGAATACTGTTAGTTAAAAGGGAATTTTAAAAATACACTGTCAAAATAGGTATTTCATCTTTGTATTATTTAGATGAGATTATAGATAATATCCTTAGACCAACACAGTGATGACTTTTTATTGGCTATAAGGACATTGGATATTATCCTTATATTGTCCTTTATTGGATAAGGACATTGCTGGTATTCTTTGGGAAGTGAAAAACAGTCTTCCCTTTCCCCACCTATCTCACCTTGCCCTTCAAGTGATGAGCAAATAAATAAAATGCACACACAATGGAGTCTATACAGTGAAATATTATTTGACAATCAAAAGAAATAAGGCACTGATACATATAACATGAATGAACCTTGAAAACATGCTAAGTGAAAGAAGTTAGTCATAAAGGCCCAGAATAGGCAAATCTGTAAAGACAGAGAGTAGATTGGTGATGACCTAGGACTGGGCACAAGGTAGAGAAGAATGAGGAGTGACTGCTGACAGGTGATGACACTCCCTTTGCTGCTGATGGAAATGTTCTAAAATTAGATGATGATGATGACTATACAACTCTGGAAACATACTAAAGCCACTGACTTGTGCATTTTAAGTGGTTAAACTGCATGTATGGTATGTGAGGAATATGCTAATAAATCTTTATTTTTAAGCATAATATGTGTCTTTAGACTGACAGTTTGATTCTACATGGCTGAGAAAAGGCAAAAGAAAACAAAATTGCTCCTTGGGGAGGTAGCCTATGTGTCCAGGATTTGGGGATGGGTGATGGTCAAACTACTGTCCAAGCACCCTCAAAAGTAATTAAGGATCAAGAGAATGATTGTTGTGAAACTAATAAAAGAGATAACCTTACATTATTTCCTTGTAAAGTTTGTAAAAGATATTCCTATCAATAAAAATGTAAAGCCACGAGGTTTTGTTTCTTTGTTGCTTTCAGTTTTATATTCCATATAGCAGTGAAATCATATACTTCTTGGCTTTTGTTGTCTGGCTTGTTCAGTAGCTTAATTGTTACTGGAGAGTAAGGGGGAAGGCAGGTAGGAGAAGAGGGAGGGTGAGCTAACTATATGGTGATAGAAAGAAAGATGACTCTGGGTGTTGAACACATATTGTAACATATAAATGAAGTGCTGTAGAATTGTACACCCGGAACCTACGTAATTTTTACTAACCAATATTACCCTAATAAATTTAACAGTAAAAAATAATTAAAAGCCTTTGTCTAATATTTGGCTTTATGCTTGAAATAGAATTCTTTCTTCCAGAATAAATATGTTGGAAGAGAACGGCTTCTACTTACCATTGAATTCTGTTCTAGTTAGCTCTCTCACACACACACAGAGGTAAATGGGTAAAATTCTTAGGGAGGGAGTGTTTTATTCTAAAGGAAAAGGAGGTACTTCTCAACTCCTTTAATTTACGTATACATTTATGAAAACCACAACAATAGACTCTGGTTTGAATGAAAAACCTAGAGAAACACCTGTAATTCCTTTATGACAAATTTCTGAATCAAATGATTTCAGATCCTGATATTCACTTTTTCCATGTGTAAAATGACCATCTTAGAGATAGGGTTGTGATATTAACAAAATGACCTAATATGTGAAAACCAACATATGTGTCTCAAAAAGAGATGCAACGGAGGCATGGCACTTAGCCATAGGTATATTGAGTGCATTCTCTATCTACTTTGACTGGCACTGAATGTGGAAACAAAATTCTGTTGAGGTTCTTCTCTTTAGTGTAGAGTTGTAAGGAAATACCAATACTGTATGCAACATATAGGGCACAGGTCATGATGTTGGCTTCCTTCTGGACGCTGTCTTAGATACCTTGTCATACTTGCCTTCTTCCCTGTATCCCATCAGAGTCCTATGGCTTCAACACTGAATTCCTCAACCTCTTTCTATCCCCATTGCTACTTCCTTACTAAATGTATTTTTCTTTCTCCTTAGATTCCTTAGACATGCCCTAGGTTTTGTTTTGTTGTCTTGTATTTTGCTCTCTAAGACTTAGAATAAAACTGATAAAATGGGATATCTCCTTGTATTAGTTAACGCAGGCTCACTACTACAACTAGTAGGCCCTGACCCCATACCCCGACAGCACTGTCACAACTGAAGTTTATTTCTTGCTTACAACAGCCATGAGAAGTCAAACTTGTCAACACGGCAATTCTATTCTGTAGACATTCATGACCCGGCTGGCAGAGTCTGTGCCATCTTCTCAAAGTGGCCTCTAAGGTGACCTCACATCACCACTGGATCCAGCTGGCAGGGGAGAAGGAGACAGACAGTATGGTTTTGAATGTCTTTGTGTCAGGCCTGGGCGTGTTGCCCATCACTTCCACTAACATTTCTCTAGCTAAAAACTGGTCAGCTGAGCACATATAGATAGAAAGGAGCATGGGGAATTGAGTGTAGCTTTGTGCCCCAGAAAGAAGGAGAAAATATAGATTAAGTTTTGGTGATTGGGTAGAAATTTCTGCCATTTTTCCAAATATCATTTTCCTAAATGGAAACTGCTATCACCAGGACTGAAATAAAAATAGATGTGAGCAGTGAGGGAGGTGGATAAAGAGGGCAAAAGTTGGGACATCACAGATATTTGTTTTTTTGTTTTTTGAAGTGACAAAGTCACCCTTGACAAGAGTTGAGCCAATTAGTAGTAATGACAAGTGTAGGAGTCAGGGAATATCTATGTTGGTAGGAAAAGCATTCCTACACCACATTCTGAAAATCAAAGTAAGTGTAGCTACTAAGAGGTATTATTATTAAAAAACAAAGCAAAACAAAATCAGCCTTTAACTGTACCAATAGTTGTACAAAAATTACAAAGAAATCTAGGGAATGATACTGCCTTCACTTGTAAAGATTCTTCTTGCTCGTAGCCAGTCTAAGAAAATTTGACACAGTATGAGTGTAAACACACACACACACACACACACACACACACACACACACCTCTGGAGAAAATATGTAGAAAATATAAAAGTATTAACAATTAAGAAGTTGCTTAAGTATATTTTAAAATTAAATGATAAATATTAATGACATTAATCCTACTGACTAAATTTAGGGGAGGACGACACAAGCTAATTTGTTGTTTTTCTCCTTGCTCACTCAGCCAGCCATTAGATTTATATTAATGTTGCCCACATAGCTTTCTTTGTTTAATGTTTACCTTGTAAAGGTTACTTTTTATGCTCAGTGACAAGATTATTCAATAATGATGGCAAACAGAAATAGATTATTCATCAACAAAATATCTACACTGAAAGAAAACCAAACGCAGATGGATAATGATTCCACATATAATCAAAGACAAAGAGGAAGGCTAGAAGATCTTGAGAAAGAATAAGTATAAATAACTATTTACTCACAAAATATTAATAGTCTTGATCTATGAAGTTAAGGTATATGTAGAATTTGAAATGCATGAAAACAATAATGTAAAATATAGAAAATAAAAATGGAGTTAAAAATATAGGAAACACAAATGGAGCTAAATATATCTAATTCTCTGTCATTACCAGAGGAGTGCAAAGAGAAGTAATTTGTATTAGACATTACTATGGCAATGATACATATCCAATTCTCTAGGGTGGTACTTTACAATGCAACATCTTGTGAAGATACCAATATTATCTAGTTCCACTGTTCAACACCATTGTCCAGCCACAGTGAGCACTGGAATTGTTGCTTGAGTGCCAATTTGTAATTTTATCTAATTTTAACAAATTTAATTTTAATCAGACATGTTTATCATGCTGCAGAGAAAAGTTCTGGGGTGATACATGAAATAATAATGTTAATAACTAATTAGGCAATAAAGAAAAATGGCCTAAAACAAGTATTTGATTAATCCAAAAAAAAAATGTAGAGAAGTATTACTGGAAATACATTTTTTTTTCCAGAGAAATTTGTGTTTGCTTCTGCCAGTTACCTGAAGGCTCCACACCCAGGCATTGCTTTAAATTAAAAATATGCTTCTCAGGTTTCTATGAAAATAGGAGTTTGAATTTTAATGCAAAGGCATAGGACACCAATGACAAAATTCTCAGTGAAAATACATAACTCTGCCTCATCCTCTAGCACCAACTTTGAGACAGAAAAGTCTGACTGCTGTGTTCTTGACAGCAGGATTCATTTCTATATCATCCCTTACATTGCAGCTGAGGCCTTTGAATTTTCTATGAAATTCTACACATGGACTGTATCTAAGATTCTGTTTCTCATCTACAAATACTAAATTCGGGGTGTACATTCCTTGACTCAAGATTTAGCAAAAAGTTTCAGTGGTAAAGTTACCTTTGGTACTAGTTATTTCATAACACATCTATCTTCACCTTTTCTTTGATTCTGAATTTCATACCAGCTCAAGAATGCATTTTAATTACTTTCTTAATTATTCACAATATGAGCTTTTGGTCTAGAGAAACTTCTAGCTTCCCTAACACACCATACTATAAAAAAATATAGGGCAGTATTTTCTCTCTGACATTATAGCCTATGTAATAACTGATTATTTTTGGCACATACACATATTTGGTCTTGTCATTGAAGTACTCAAACTAACTGTACTATTTTTTAAATGTATGATTCTTTATTAGTACCACTGAAAGAAAAAATATTTATTTTTGAAATAGTATTAAATTTAAATCTTATATTTCCCATTTTATAACAAATATTTTGTGAGGTTGAGGAGAATAAGTCTAAAATGATGTTAATTAATCTATTTCTCACGATTACTAAAATGGGGGAAGCCGGGATGGCTCAGCAGGTTGAGTGCTCACTTTGCAGCCCCAGGGACCAAGGATCGAATTCCAGGACCAAGGATAGAATCCTGGCCCCAGCCTGTGAGAACCCATATGCTGAACTGGGGTTTGCTTCCCATGTGGGAGGCCCCCAGTTCAGTTTCTCAACCCTCACCCCCGATTTGACCCCTGGCTTGAGGGGCGTGCCTCCCAGCCCAGTAGCCCCCAGCCTAGTTCCCACCCTGCATGGCCCTGCCCCCTGTGGGGAACAAAACCATGTCCAAAACTGGTGACAAAAACTGGTGACAAACAACGAGACTGCTCTAGGCCCTCCCCTTTTCTCTGTCTCTTTTTGTGTCTGACAAAAACAATAAAATAAATCTTAAAAAAAAAAAAAAAGATTATTGAATGTATAATGACTACAGTGTATGCTTCTACCCTAAAAGTAAGACAAAAATGGTAGATAAATTTGATATTCACCTCTGAGGTATCAAGGTCTAATGGAGAAAGGACCACCAGTTTGCTTAGTAGCAACATCAATTTTTTTTTAATTTGGATTGTTTTTTGTTTGTTTGTTTTTTGTTTTTTGTTTTGGGGGTACTTTGGTCTCTCCATGGACCTATGCTATGTATTTTAATTCTTCAATGATTCCACTTTTCCATGACAAAAATTAATGTATACTGTAAGATAGTTCAACAATCATGATAAAAGATCATGAGTCAAGCCAATGTTCCAAGTAAGGACAAGACTAACTTCTCATCTTTGGTCTTTGCTTCTCACGTACTGTGTCTAATGTTTCTTTTTCAATAGAGGAGACAGTAATTGTAACCCTCTTCTCTTCTTTCCTGGTAGAATGATAAAGTTATTTTTATCTGCTACATCTAAGTATTTAAAACATATGCCTTAAAACTGCCTCTAGTATATGGTCCAATCACTATTATTAGTAGCAAGACATTTCAAATAGATTATTATCATTATTTTTGAAATATAGAAATTAAATGGTAAAAGGCTTCTTAAAGAGAAAAGTGTACAATACTTTATATAAGATCAATTGGCAACCAAGAAAACAATAAATTATTAAAGACATAAAATTAAAGTTATTTCTTAGGAACCAAATTAATAATAGCAGTATATGTTTGATTGTCTCAATACTAAGAAATGCATATTTACAAACTATTTTAATAAATTTATTATAAAGCATCTATTTTGTCTCTTTTCCTATGAATTTCATGAAATCTTATTATCATATTTAATCTGAATCACAGAATCAATTAGTTTTGTAAGGTAAAGTGGCTGATGAAGGAAAATCTTGGACATAATATAGGCTTGCACAGTAGGAAGATGCTTTTCAACTATCCTACCTTGTGGCCACAGACACATTTAGTTACACCCCACTGGTCCCAGTTTCCTCACAATGTGAAGATATGGAACTAATGTCAGAATAACACTTAGCATGGCACCTTGATCACAGGAAGTAGTCAAAGCCTCTATTATGGAAAGAATATAGAATATGCAGTCCAATGATAATTGAATTCGTGTCCTGGCTATTTGGTCTTATCTGGGTGGTTTTGGTTTTCTCAAAAATAAGTGAGAAAATTATAATGCCTTAACAGGTTATGTGGTGAGATTTTCGTGAAGTGGTATGTGTAGTTTCTAGCACTGTTTTTCATGTATATATCCGATAAATATTATTGCTTCTTTCTGTTCCACCTTTTTTCCTTCCATGATGCTAAAGCTCTGTCTTCAATGACAAGATAACTATGCACCTGTAAAGTCCCATGATTTACCCAGAATTAGAAACTAGTTGCAAGTGATTGGATCCTGCATTTTGGGTTTCTCTCTCTTGCCAAGACGTACCGTAAGTTGTTATACACCATTTGCTGGTAATTATACACTATCTTGAATGTGCTTCTGTTGTTCACATATTGCTATATTTTCAATTGACTCTTTCTGAGTCTCCATTTATTCCAACTCACCATACTTCACTAGTTTGTATGGAGTATTTGGAATCAAGTCTGTTTCATTATCTTTTGTGATGACAGAATAAAGGGAAAGGTTGGCAAAAGACGGAGGAATTGTGTTTGTTTTTTTTTCCTAAGGTAGCTTATTTCACTTTTATCTTCCAACTTTTAAGATGTAGAATAGCAGAAATCATGCCCTAAGAAAAAATTTTCTTTGTGCTATTATTTTAAATAATATTAAAATAAAAAGTGATGTTGTGTCTTTAAATGTTTGCGTCTTAACATTTTTTGCAGCAGTTTTAAATGGCATCCTTTTACATTTTAGGACCAGTTTATTTTTAATTCCCTAGCAGAATATATCTTTAGGCACATCTAAGTTTATAATAAAAGCCAATAAGAAAATCAATTTTAATACATAGGAATTTGATTTATAGGCAACTGTGCAGAAACATATCTATTCAGCAAAGTGAGAAATGCCTCTATGTTTGAATATGTAAGAACTATCCAAATAGAAAAAAGAAACACCTATTTTTATATCCTGTTATCTAATTATTTTTCAAAATATTCTGAGAAAGTAAATGAAGTTCTTATTCAAGGTTTAGAGATAACAAATTGGATAAATGCTTATAAATACCCAGTAAAATGAAGAATTAAATTAAGTTATTAGATATTCTAAATCAGAAAAGCACTGTTTATTTACTCTAAGTTGCACAATTAATAAGTTTTGCTTTTTATTGTCAGCATATCTACTTCATTCACCAATTACATCATGAAGGAACACAATTATGATGTATCCATGCGATATAAGAACTTATCAAGCTCACATTGTTTTCTTAAAAGGTCTCAAGCCAATTCCTGTATTTTGCCTTCTTCCCTGTGACTTGAGGAGCTAACAAAACCTCCTGCCCCAGAGAGCCGAAGGCAAATAAGGATTAGATGAGTACAAGAGAAGCCATCGCTGTGTAACTTGGCTAAATATACCACCAAAGAGGGACCCTTAACATTAAAGTATAAAAATCAAGTGAAAGCGTCACTCCACTCTTTGATTCTACGCATTCAAGTCTAAACGTGGAGCGGTGCACATACAGTCAATGATAATATAGAAATGCACTTAAAATTTTGTTGCAAGGGTAGATCTCAAGTTTAACATTCTTTCTACATTAAATTTGTTAAAAATCATGTGAATGAGAGAATGTAACAAAATCATCTGGGAGATTTGGTCAGTCACCAGACCTATACATGCCTCCTATAGAACATCAGATTTTTAGGAAAAAAAAAATTCTATGTAATTTTACAAAAGATTGAGATATCTTTTGATGTTAAATTTCTCTATTTCAGGGAAAGTATTGTAGTTCATTTTCTAATTTTAGATATCTGTCCAATACCTATTATGTATGTATTATAAGATCTCTTTACTTAAATTAGTTCCAATTGTTTATGGCAATTGAACATTTTAAAATCTTTGAGTCAGAGTCTCAGTGCTTCAGGTAAGCTTCACAATGAACCGGAAGAATAGCTCACTGCCATCCGGAATGCAAGTGGTGCTGCATTTGTGATCTCTCCTTAGCCTTCTGATTCACAGGTCTACTAACATCCACATAGAATTCTTTGGTTCTCCAAAGAAAATGTAAGGTCCACACTTTACATTGGTTCATCTTGGTCAGGTGCTTATTACAGGTACAGTCAACTATGACTAACCATTTTAAAAACTGATCTCAAGGTACATAATTTTATCAGGCGGGTATCAGTGTAAAACAGTTTCGAACATAAATATCTCTACGCCCAGAGTGGCTGTACTGTCGACAAGACACATTCCCACGCTTTCTCGCTATCATGTATATTATTATAACCAACTTCTACAACATAGAGATCATTGAGTTTGCTATATGTTTCTGCCTGCAATACTTTCCAAGTAGATAATAATATGATATAGGCTTCTTTTCCCCACCAAGGTTCAGCCCCCAAGATTGTATCCTTCTTTAAACCACTTATCCTTCTTTAAACCACAAGGTTGCCCGACTTCCTTCACTTCCAATTACTCTAGATTTAATTGTATTTACTTCTCAGAATTCAGCACTATACAAACTGATTTTGTTCATTTGCTGTAAAACATGTAATTGCCTTTCTCTCACCCTAGCTGATAAGTTTTTGTGAAACAGAAAGCTTGTCTTTGTTGCACACCACTAAAATCACAGCACTGAAAACAAGTGCGAAAGAACTC
>PVKE010046392.1:0-12285 GCA_004027555.1 Craseonycteris thonglongyai | reverse complement strand
TTTTTTTTTTTTTTAACTTGTTTCAAAACACAAAGGGGCATAGGATTTGCTCCTAGTCTTTGCAAAACTAAAGTGTTTATACCAGTAATTTGGGTAAATGGCTTTATATTTGGATGTTTTCTCTTTCTTCCCAATTCCATTCTTCATCTCCTGAATTACAATCATCACTGCTTGATATAAATCTAGGTCTTACACATTTACAAATATGACATTGGATAGGGCAAGGATGTTGAATCTGCTGTTGAATGGTCAGCCATACAAATTTGTTGAATATTAGTCTTGCTGTTTTCACTTGAATGCCCCATTTGGCTTTCAGTGTCACTTTCGTACAAATTCAAAACAGACATCTTAAAGGGATTATTTCTACCGTTCACACTTTAACACTGCATAATATAATTACAATATTTCTTGGTAACATTTGTATTATAACTGCACTGAAAGCAAACTAAATCTGCATGTGTCCCAGAGATGTCAATGTTTACAATGGCTTAAGAAACACATGACATATCTGAGATATCTTTGTAAGTCAAGGGGTTAATAAACTTCTGTTTGTTTTTCTATTGTGAATTTGCCTTTTATTATAGGGGTCTCAGCTAAGAACTCAGAAGGGTAGAGAGAAGGTTATTTTTCCTTCTCTGCAACCCCATGAAAGTTTTGTTCTCTTCCTGGTTCACAGTTTGTATAGGTTATAATTACAAAGCTTTCCCATCCAAGAAACCAACCTACATTATGATTTGCAAGTCAAAGTAGCCTTAAGTGGTAGTTGTAGAAACTAATTGCAGTGAGTTTTAATCTTCCTCAAGCCTTTTTACCTCTCTTTTCACTTTGACCCATCTAATCCATATCCACTTATGTTAGTACATGGCTACTGCAGTGAGATGGCCCCCTACAAATCAATGGGAAATAAAACCATCCTTCAGAGGAGCTGTAAACTCCTACGACTTCAAGGATTACAGATGAAGTACATAAGTAAGTGGGTACAAATAAAGACTTTTTGTTTGTATTCCAACACAAACATTTTTGATTGCCAGTGGCTGAACTGACACTTGCCCTCTGCAGTGAGGAGACAAGGTGAAACGGTAGGTACTGCAGCAAGTTAAAACGGCAGATGCCCTTGGGCTGGGCATTCATTATCATCAGACAGATAGTTCTAAGGGGTGTATATAGCCTACAGGTCTTTTAAATATTTCTCACGTGAGAGGCAAGAACCTCTTGTGGTGAGACAGAGGCGCCATCTACCCGGCTTAATATTATTAGATAACTGAATCCTCTAGGCTCGTTCCTGTTTGGATCCCAAGTTTAACATGCTATCTTCTGATCATATTTCAGCACTGGCTGTGCCGACACAAGTAGTCTGGGCCATGTGGCAAATACATTCCCAGTGCCAATGAGTAACCAGAATTCCTGGTTTGAGACATCAATCAGTTAAACTAACATGATGCAGCCCTGAGGCAGAAGCACTCAAAACAAGCTGATATCAAGTTTCAGAATTCTCCAAGGCTAATAGCAAACATGTTGTTACCCTGGAAGATTTTGGAGAATTAGCTGGTGTTCCCTAGTGCATGGGAACTCTATTGAAGTGACCTCCAATAACTTACTAGTGAGTAAAATAAAGGATATTCTAAGACAGGACTTCTCTGTACTGCCACTTTGTTTTGAAATTCTACAAATACAGCTTCAACTCCCTCCTCTAATCTGCGGACACTAACCATGCACCCAGCTCCCACTGCCTTACTGGCTTTCAATCCATATATCTAGTGCTGACTGAGCATTTTCACTAAAGGTTAACCTAGACTCTGCCTTTCCCCCAAACCTTCCAATCCCCCATAAAAACTAACCAATCACCAAGTCCCATGGATTAAAAAAAAAAAAAGATTGTGAGAGAAGGGGTGAGAGAAAAAGAGAAGGGGGGAGGGCCTAGAGCAGTCTCCATAGTCACACACCATTTGTTGTGACGTAGTTTCATTCTACACAGGTAGATGTGGGGCTGGGTGGGGCAGGAACTAAACCAGGGGCCTCCTGTGTGGGAGGAGAGAACCTTCGCCACTATTCCATCTTGGTGATTACCAGTTGTGTCGCAGTTCAACATATGGGTTTGCATGTGCTGGGATCTGAACCCTAGACCTCATGATTGTGAGGCAAGTGCTCAACTGCTGAGTTATCCCAGTGTCCCCCAAATCCCATGGATTTGATTGAATATTTCTGGACTCTACCAGTTTAAGTTCCTTTTCATTTTCACATCCTCTGTGTTGGTTCTGATCTTTATCATCCCTGACTTGAATGATTTGGATGCCTTCTAAAAGGGCTCCAGCAGTACTCCCATCTTATTCACAATGGTCCGTTTACACTGTCTAAAGTAATACAGTTTACTCCACAATCCAAAAACTTCACATGGTAATCAGAAAACATGCAGTTTGTTATGCAATGAAATTCTATTTTTTTTTTTTCTGGGTTCATATATGAAGGCCAATGAGATAATTTGAGGTTAATATATCTCCTTTATAAAAATTTCACGTAAGGGTTACTGATTCTAAATATGCAAAATTGTTGCTTAGGCAACTTTCCTCTTTGGTGAGAGTTCTAAAAATACAAAATTTAGTTGCTCCATGGCATGTAAGTGTGCAGAAAAATTAAAGAAATTTGACAAAAAAAATTCAGCTCACCAGCCAATATTTCCAAGTAGTTCAGCTACTAATCTTAACTAACAATTGTTATTAGCCAAATCTAAAAAGGGAGTCTGATATACCACTAGAATAGGCAGATAACTTTAATCTGGTGATAACATGCAAAGTTGAAAAGTGCAATCACTACAAATTTATCATTCTTTGTGGTAGAAGCGAGGGTTATAGCAGTGCTTGCCATGGTGTGAAACCAGAGAGGACGTCCAACCAAGAATCCGTATTTAAGACTTCACAACATGTACAACGACCCGGAGTAAATAAACACCCGAAACAAAACAGACCCTCTATAAGTATTCTGGAAGGAGTTAGAAACTTTCAAACAGAAAAATAAAAATTTTAAGTATACAAATAAGGACTAAAAATATCATCTGCTAGAAAAATACTTGGAGAGGGTAGTCAAGGAGAGAGGGGACATCAAATAGATGGTGATGAAGAGAACTGACTCTGGGTGGTGAGCACATAATGCAACACATAGATGATGTGATGTAGAATTGTACACCTGGAACCTATGTAACTTTTACCAACCAATGTCACCCCAATAAATTTAACAATAAAAAAATAAAATAAAAAAAGAAAAGAGAAAAAGAAGAATACCTGGATATAAAAAAATACCTTAGAGGAGGAATTCCAAACAAAGATATAAATCACCATCAACTGGGATGCTCAGGTCTGCTCACGAAGTTTAGGGGATCTAGGGAGGCAGGGTCTAGACTTGTTTTCTTGATGATTGCTTATTCTGCTGCACAACTAGGTTCAGAACCATTGTCACTGGGATTCCCCTTCTGTTTTTAATGAACTAGTTATAAAATAAGTAAACAGGCTCTGTAAACATTTTTGAGAGTATGTGGCAGATACTCTGTAAAGCCCTAGCAATGAGTCCCTGAGGTTTGTATAGCATCACATGATTTACAAAATATTTCCACACTCAACACCAAGTTCATAGTCAAGGTAGCCACTAAATGTATCTTCCAAAGTTTGCTTTAAGATTGTAAATCAGAATCATTAGATATAAAGTTCGCAGTTAAGGTAGCCATTCAATGTATCTTCCAAAGTTTGCTTTAAGATTGTAAATCAGAATCATTAAGTATGTGTTTTTATAAATGGTACAGTTTGCCATTTTTTTTACAGTGGTGAAAGAAACGTTTATTGAAAGGAAAAGTAAAGAAAGTACACTTCCAAGAGATGGAAGCAGGTAGAAGAGGTAACTCAAAAGGCGGATTACAAGGGACTGAGCAGTTTTTATGGCCCAGTATGCCATTTTTAACCCATCTTTATTGATCTAGCGATTATGAGCAAGTTATAATTTCTCAGAGATTAATATTTGGGTTGGAACTCTTTGATTTCAGCAACTCTACTGTAGAAAATGGTGTGAGTATGCATGCCTGTGTAAATTAAACATGTATGCTTACCTCAGAGTCATTTTTAAGAGTAAAACATAATAAATAACTCAAATGTCCACCAATATCCAATCTTCGTTGGTTAAATACAGTACAGTGCATAGATCTATAGACTTTGGCTTGGAAAAATGAGCATGACATAATACATAATGAAAACACTGAGGTTACAAAACAGAAAATGAGCTCACAAATGTAATATCATATATGTGTATTTATATGCATAACAAGATGTCTAGAAAATGTTTGCCAAAATGTTAATATATCACTGGATTTTGAAACAAGAAAATAGGTCAGAGATTCTGTAGGGCAGTATTCTTATTGCACCATAAACTGACTAGAGTGCAGCTTAAAACATTCTGTTGTTGAGTTGCACTTTTCCTTCCCAAACTGGGAGATATATCAAAAGATAGTAATCCGATTATCAGTTTGTCTTCTCCTTCAACTAGGCATGCTGTTGGGAATTCCAAAGGTGAAATTCGGTAAATTCCTACCTTCAAAGCATTGTGAGTGAAGCCAGGGTAACTCAGTGGTTGAGCACTTGCCTCACAATTGTGAGGTCCAGGGTTTGATGCCTGGCCCTGGCCTGTACAACCCCATATCCTGAACTGCAGCACAACTGGTAACCGCTGGGATGGCATGGTGGTGAAGGTTCTCACCTCCCGTATGGGAGGCCCCTGGTTTGGTTTCCGCCCCGCACAGTCCCACATCCACCTGTGTGGAATAAAACCATGTCACAACAAATGATGTACCACTATGGAGACTGCTCTGGGCCCTCCGCTTTCTCTATCTATCTATCTATCTATCTATCTATCTATCTATCTATCTATCTATCTATCTATCATCTATCTCTATCTCCTTCTCTCAAATAATAAATCTTAAAAAAAAAGTTGTGAGAAAGGAAAACAAATGCTGTGAACAATTACAAGTCCTGAACAGCATTTTTGTGAGAAGAAAATGGCAACTTCGCTCTGAGCAAATGTAGCTCTGTGCCAGGGCCCATGGCCTGGTGACCAGAACACCCGCAAGATATCAGCTTGCCCTTGCTCCCTTGAACACATATCTTTGGAGCAGTGCAAAAATAGTACCACTGTACCCAGCAGATCCTGGCCACGCATGGCTTACATGCATTTTGTAAGTGTACAAAATGTATAAGCACCTAAAACATAGTTTAACTCTATAAAGAAGAGAAAGAGGGACCTCCTCTTCATCTGGTGAGACTTGTCTGGGTTCCTTTCCTGGTATATACTAACCCTCTTTGTGTAGGAAACATTATGTTTACTGGATCCTCCAAGCCAGTGACTCACATTTGCTTCAACTATACCTAGACTATTTTCATCTCTTCTTTCCTTATTTATATATTTAGTAAGCACAATCTTCTTGTAGGTTTAATATCCAAAGACTAAACCTTGCTCTAGGCACAAACCACAAGACCTGTGTTTACACAAGTTTACTGAATTGTGGGTAGACTTTTTAAACCTCTTGTCATTCACTACATCCTAACTTTAACAAGTGATACAACGGAGACAAAAATAACATCATCGCCACCACCACCAGCAAGAACAACAAAATGCAGCTGGGACTATGCCATTTGGAGGATTTGTTAAGGTGAGATGGAGAGTTCACAAACATCTCTCAGTCAGAGGGATTTATTCTATGATAGAACCTTCATATTCACAAGTTGAAATTCCAAGGGCCAGTTACATTGGTTCCCCAGTACCCACACACCGATCCTATAGTCATTACAGAAATAAAGTACCAAAGGGAAGGGCAGTTCAGGATGCACTCACTGGATTATGACAGGATTGTTAATCCAACATGTGAGGCAGGCCTTGCAAAATGAATTTAATAATATCAAAGAAAAAAAGGGATGTAAGAAAAAACAAAGCAAAAAAAGCTCAAATTGTTGACAAGTCACAGTTTTTGAGTATCATGTCATTGTGGTATCCACTAGCTAGTTAGCAAACTAAGAAAACACCACATGGTTTGAGAACATTGTTCATAGCAAGCAACTCTGGCAATAGACAAATCTATTCCAATCAAATACGAACAAAGCCATATGAAGACTGATAGCACGAGAGTAAATATTTTTACTATGTGTTATGCTCTGTACTGATTGCTGAGTTAGTATGTTTCCTTTACTTACACTGAACTTAGAAGAGAAGGGAAAACACTAAACCCATTCATGAAAGGAAGTGGAAGACTTAGGTAGTGATTCAGGTGTTTTCCTGAGGGGAAGGGTTTAATTTATACAAAAGTTATGGATTAAAAAATAAATAAATAAAAGATAAAACATATCAACCATTAAAAACAAGAACAAATAAATGAATAAACCCTCCAGCAAGCATGAGACTTTTATAATAAATATTTGTTGATTCAAATCTTAGGTAAATTACAAGTTCTCTGGATTCAGCTATCTCTGTTTAAGAACAGATCTGATAAATAATACTAAAAAAATAAGCCTTTAAAAAGATTTTCCACTGCTTAAGTGTATAAAGCTGATAAAACCCCTTCCCCCAAATAAATAAAAAATAAAATATAGTCACAGCAAGTTTATATATTTTCTAAAAACAAAAATCAGGGCAAAATAGTCTCTAAATCTAACAACTTTTTGACTGTTATTACAAGTGTTTTTATTCTTATTGTTTTACATTACATATCTCTCAGAAATAATTAGCTGCTCTTCAACATTTGCCAGAATTAAAGTTCCAGCCACATCAGGATTCCTCCACATCAGGATTTCTGCACAAAATTTAGGTAGAAGAGGCCACCCTCTTCGCTAACATAATTTTTAAAACAACATTTCCTACTTGAATCCCTGATTTGGAGAATATCATCACTGTATGATTTCCTGAGAGAGCTTCAGTGAGTTTTTTGTAATTGATACTTGATCGGTGTTATCCTCTGACATGAAGTCCTTCATAGCAATGAGGGTGAGGCATAGAAGAAACGGGACCCATTTTACACGTATTTACCACATCAACTTAAAAGCAAGGCACTCTGTCCTTCAATGTCTCCATTTCACAGAAGAGATTTTCAATAAGGTCATTACATTCTTCTGTCTCATAAGAATCTGGCCAAAGATTGTAATTTCATCTTTACTTGATCTCCCCAGTGGTCAACTTCATAATTTTGTGCCTGTGCAGTCTAATCTGCCCAGCCTCCAAAAGCTTTCCCTATTAGCCACCTCAAATTCCAACACAAGACGCATACACTTAGATTTGAAAATTCCCATTAGTACGTTTATACCTGAAGGAAGGGATGAGTTTCCATTTTACAAAGAAAGAAATTAAAGCGCAGAGTAGTTAAGATGCTCTTGATCACACAGATTTTAAAGGGCCAAGTAGGTATTTGAACCTAGAAAATGTGATTCCAGGAGTTTATGCTCTTTCTCACTATCTCATTGGAAAAAAATGGGAATGGTAGGAAAGGAGGGGTAGAAATGCATTCTAGGTAAAACAAAACAAATTCATCTGCTTCCCAGTTTTGTCTCTGATTAGCCTCGCTTTCTGATGGACAAGATAGTGTTATCATCCCTGAGCTGCAGGTACAAAGATAACGAATCAGGCTGCAGTCAGAAGCTGTTCTTTCTGGCTGTCTGGGCGGGTCCTGCTGTTTGCTGGCACAGACACCACATAAGTAATCTAGCTAAAACAGAGCTTGTCTTTGGGTCTACACATGAAAAACGGGGAAGCTGAGAATACCTTAGCAGAGGGCGGCTACAATGGATCTCTTTCCCTGTAAACAGGACAATGATTGTCAAAGCCTCATCATAGCTACCTGCCACCCTCCTTTGGAGACCAGCAGTTTCCAACAGGAGCCAACTCCCAGGCACATTTGGGATGGTTGCCACCAGGCAGTTTTATGAACCTTGCAGGCTATTTTCCAAACCGGAAAAAGCTTAAATATAAAGGGCATGCATTTCAAAGGGCATGCATTTCAAAGGTCTCTGCTGGTTCTCCAGGGAAACTCCTCTTCCACTTCCTTTGCTGTATTACCCCCCCTCTGGCATCGCAAAAACACAACTTGGACCCCCCTCTTTCCTCCTCCCTTACACTCCCTCTCTGTGCCTTCTATCTTCGCTGCCAGTGCTTCAAGGCAAGGAACGTTAGCGGCTTCCCTACCAGCAATGCTCGGGACTCCATGAATTTAAAAGGCTTGGCAAGGGAAATCCCACTCACCTGACTTTATAGAGAAGGATCTCAGAGAGACCTTCCAAATGAGCTCATAGACCACCATTTCTTAACATGTTTGGGGCCCTACCAGTTAGCAGCTTATACTTTGGTTGAAAGGCGTGGGCATGTTAGAATGTTCGCATTCGTAAGCTTAAACATTTAATAGCTGTAGGTGATCTTAGTGCTTGTCTATGCCATCCGATTCTCTGCCCTAAATCACAAGAAAATTGAAGTCCAAAGGATATTCCCAAATCATACCACTGAAGAGGAGGAAGGTCAAGGTTAGGGCTAGCTAGCCACTGCTCTCCACTTTGCTGATGGCTCTTTCAAGTAACCGAATAAAGCAGTCCCAAGTGTGTGGAAGGTGAGGGCAGGTTGAATGTTGGGAGGAAGTGGGAAAGAGAGAGAAAACATGACTTAGCACGGTGGGAGCTCTTCTCAGATTCACTCTTTTTCCTATGAATTGGCACGAAATTAAGTGCTGGACTAGAATACCTCTAGCCCACAGATTTCTAAACCTCTACTTTTGGCTCTCACCTTATCTCCCTCGAATTTTCACAGTTTATGTTTTCTCATTTGGCCTTCAAGGCCAAAAGCAATGATGGCCTACCCAAGTGGAAGCGCCTGAGCCAGTCCAAGAAGCACAGAATAGCTCTGGCCGAATCCCAAGCCGCAGGGCTCTCGCTGAGCCTGACCAACCGGAGCCCTCCTACAGTCTCAGCGCTCCGAGCTGTTGGAAAGAGAACAAATTGTGGGCAAAGTCCCGTGTCCATGATCAGTCTGGGAATCAGACTCTGGCCTGGGTACTGCCCTGAAAGCACACGATCACTACAACAGGAGCCTGGTCCAGCGGTTGTGAGGGCTTCTCAGGAGCTATTCCAGGCCCTGGGAAACACGGGGTAGGGACATAGGAATCTGTCAAGCCCAGTTCTCGTCTTTGGAATTGCAGCCTCCACAAAAACACCACCAGGTGCCTGCAATCTGTAATCAGGGCTCTATTAAAATGCTCTCAGAAATGCTGACATTATCCTGCTTCCCCCACGCAGCTGCACGGGTCTTATGGGGTAACTGAAAGAGGCTTTCTAGGTTCACTTGAGATTCCCAGAAGTAACAAACTAGGATGCGTTGGGTAGAACCCAGCATCCAATTCCTGGTGAAATCTCTCTATGGGTGAGAGATGAGTGGGGAGGAAGGCATCCCTGTTCTATTTATTGGCATGCCACAGATTAGCCTACAAATCCAGGTCAGGTCAGACTCAAGGTCCATATGCAAATGCAGGCTCTGCCCCATTCAATCGGCTCTTCTGTCATTCACTGTCAACCCCTTTTTAATCAGCATTTTCCAGAAACTAACTTCTGACCTTACGAGCTGTGCAGTGTTTGATAAGGAAGAAAAATCTACCGATTGAATATGACTAATGTTGACTCAGGTTACCACTGGCACAAATTTATGGCATCCCACATGAACAAATTACAAAGATGTTCAGCACTTGTGATAAGGCTCACCATCCAGAACCCGGGCCGGGGCACAGTCGTGGCCACTTTGACCCTGCCCCAAGCTCACAGATGTTGGATGGTAAAACGAAGGCTAAGCTTGTCATCAGATAATCTGGGCCTGAGCCCAGCCTTTGCCTTGACTTGATGAATAATTCTGGGTAAAATTCTACATCTCTGAGAGCCGCCTATTCATCTTTAAAAATGGGACAGTGCCACCCACTTCACAAGACTTGTGAAGGATGAATAAGGAGTTTATGAAAATCAGCTGCCTGGGTCAACCTGCTCCCGCCTGGGGTGCTCTGGTCCTTGAAAGGCAGATAGGTATGGAAGCCTGTCAGCTGACATCTGCAAACATATATACACATCCTAGTGTATCTTACAAAGCTTTCCCTCAAGGGTCGTCCTAGTTCATCTCAAATTGTGAGGGAGATAGAAAGGTATTCGCATCTTTCCTTGACAGGTGAAGAGAACGAGGCTCAGAAAAGGAACCCACCTTGATGATTCCACACTTAGCCAGGAAAGAGACGGGTTTTCTTCCCACAACCCTGTTCTGTTTCCAGCGCACCCCTCTGCCTCACCATATGGAACTGACAGCTTCAGGAGAAGAATGATGATGGAGCCTATTTTACATCTGCTCACTGTGGATGGTGTTCCTGCCAGAGGAAAGACGAAGTTGTGTAGACATTTAAAAAAGGCCAGAACAAGAAAAGCAAAATAAGTGATGATAAAAGGAACACACAAAGAGGGAATCACAGCTGAGGTGAAACCCAGTCTCACTCATTCAAAGTGCAACACTGCCCTAGACACGGAGGAATGAGATCGTCACATCCCTGTCCCTCATGGAACTTACATTCTAGTGGGGAAAATAATCAATGAATAAGTCAAACTGTGCAGCTGTTGAAAAATACCAACAGGTCCTGTGGGTTTAACAATTAAGCAAAGGGATAAACAATAACAGTCACTATCATTCCCCTCTAGCTGTCAGACGGGAAAATCAAATAGCGTGGAGCTGAAGCGCTCCAAGCTTTCTAAGAGGACATTCATCTGGCTTTGAAGAATATTTCAGTTCTAGCATGTATTGTTCTTTATGATCACACCAGAGAAATTATTAACAAAGAATGTCATCTGGGGACAAGCCCCTCATTCAATACACATTTACTGAATCATTACTATGACCTGGGCTCTGGGCAAGGGATGGAGATTACAGGCAAAGTAGATAGATTCAAGGACAAAAAGAGTCCAGTCAAGGAGAAAGACAAGGAGAACAGACTGAAGGGGAGAGTGGAAGCCACTCTCACAGCAGCCAAAGAGGCGGATCCTTTAATCCTTCAGAGGCTGGTGACCAGGAGAGACTTAGTCTGCTAAGCCTATCCTTGAAATGTAATTAAAAAATTTAATTAGCTCTGTCTGCAGAAATTATGCAGGCAGATCCACTGCCATGAAAAGCCATGGAAGCTGCTGGCTCTGAGTGACCTACAACACGCACCTTGGCTCCACCTGGGATCTGTGCCAGGTGCCTGAGACCACTTCAGCTCCCTAAGGGGCATGCAGAAGATGCTCCACAGGGACACATTTCTGCACAGCCCCTACACTCAGAACAGCAAGAGGAAACTCTGAATACCATGTATGGGAAAAAAGAAATAGTCATGGAGAAGCTGCTACAGGAAAAAGGTGTCTGAGACAAATACGAGTATGAACTCTTCAAATGTTGATCTGGTACCAAATATTATCGAGGGTGAGAGGAAGCCTACTTTTAAAACGTTCATCCCCACCTGCTCAGTGAAGTGGGAGTAGATAGATCTTGGCCCATGCACATTTAACACACACACACATATATATATATATATATATATATTTTTTTTTTTTTAAATATAAAATCCATTTCTAGTTTCTCTTGAAAATTGGAGGATCTGGGTATACTTGGCCTGCGTGGGCCCATCACCACCATCATCACCGTCTTGGCAGTTAGTCCCCAAATTCATCAGGTGCCACCCACCATTCCCTGTTTCATTGCCCAGCCTGAGGCTTAATGTCAGTTGTCCTTCATTATCCAAGTTGCCCTTGTATCTAGACTGTTCATTAATTTATTTCTGTCTGGTTACTGAGTATGAAGAATCTGGTGTAGAACTAAATTAATTAGCATGATTGGGAAAGCTGTAAGCATATATGCAAACAAAAGAGAACAGTTGGAAAAAAGGTAGTGCCCAAATGGGAGAGTAAAGCACAGATTAAGAAATCATCACATGAAGCTTGGACAATTAAACTAGAAGGTTTAAAAAGAAAAGCCTGGGGAAGCTGGGATGATTCAGCGGGTTAAGCGCTCGCTTTGCAGCCCCAGAGACCGAGGATCGAATCCTGGCTTTGGCCCAGGCAGGCCCATGTGCTGAACTGGGGTGTGCCCCCAGTTCAGTTCTTGCCGGGGCCTATGAGGGAGACTCCAACCCAGTTCCTGCCCTGTGCATCCCCGCACCCACCTGTGGAGTGAAACTATATGGAAAACTAATGCTGTCAACTATGGAGACTGCTCTGGGCCCTCCCC
>PVKE010046391.1:0-12283 GCA_004027555.1 Craseonycteris thonglongyai | reverse complement strand
CATTAGTTTTCCATATAGTTTCACTCCACAGGTGGGCGCGGGGCTGCTCAGGGCAGGAACTGGGCCAGGAGCCTCCCGCATAGGCCCCAATGAGAACTGCACTGGGGGCACACCCCACCCAGTTCAGCACATGGGTCCACATGGGCCGGCCCAGGATTCGATCCTCGGTCCCCAGGGCTTCAAAGCGAGTGCTTAACCCACTGAGCCATCCCAGCTTTCCTAAAAGAAAAATTCTCGAGTGTTGACTCCCAATACTCAGAATCTCAGTGAACTATGTGTAAGATGTTTCAGTGTTACTTGGACACAGTATTGCCCATACCCAAGAATGTCAATGATACAATCAGTGGAAAAAATACTGGAATCATTTCTTAATTATAATACTGTCCCATGCATTTTCTGTAAGCATCTCAAAATATTTTATCAGACCTTTGACCTGTCCATAGTAGGTCCTCTAAAAACATTTGAATGAATAAATTTTAAAAAATTGTTAAGAGCACTGGCTAAGGAGTCATGCTGACTTGGACATCAATCTTAACTCTATCCCTTATCAGCTCTGACTTTAGTCAATCCCCTTCTGTCTCAATGTCCTCATCTGGAAAATGGGAAATGCCAAATATTGGACTGTAAGAGCTGAATGACACAGGAAACATAGAACAATGTAAACCCAAAGTAATTGGCCTCTATTATTTTTTTGCTACAGGATTTTATACAATAAGGCATTATCAAGAAGTCTTTGTGTATCAAATGCGTTTAAACACAGACAAAAAGAGTGAAGTTAGAAAGGTATCAAGAACAAAGGATGAAGAAAGGCCTTGTAAATGATAATGAAGGGACAGGTGTGGGGAAGGGAAGGGATTGTACACTACAAAGATGACACATCCCAGAGTGAGAGCGATGGTCAGCTCTTCAGGAGAAGATTCCCATAGTGGGGAGGGGATGGACACAGGGTTAGGAGACAATTACTTTGGATAGGCCTGTCCTGTGACTTACCGTGGGGCAGGGCAATGTAGAGAGGCCTGGTATAGACACAGATAAATGGGCAGAGGTTGCAGGGGTGACATACTGTCTAGGAGGAGCCATGATTCGCAGTCGGGTGGTGCCCACACCAAGGCCCCGGCTCGAGGGCTGAGGGAACGGTGAGCAGTAACAGACCCTGAGGTTCGGACACCCTAGTACCAATAATGGCTATGAAGGTCAGAGAAATGTGATCACAACGATCTACCCTGAGACCTGCTTGCCAGGGACAGGATGGAGGCCCTGGAGGAGGAGCTTCTTTCCTCTTCAGGATGGGGGACGGAGGAGGAGCGGAAGGGTAGTGGAGAAGTAAAGGACTCAAGTCCCATCACCTGGAGGTAACCAGGATCGACACACCAACTCCCACCCAGAGCGCCCAGCGTGGAGGACCGACCTCCGAAGTTACCGGTGAAAACGGCCCCCTCAAGACTTTTAAAAAAATATTTTTATTAAAAATATAGCTAACATACAATATTATATTAGTTTCAGGTGTGCACCATATTCAACATTTCTATACCTAAAGAAGTGGTCATCATGATAAGTCTAGCAACCATCTGACACCCTACCATGCTATCACAGTATTACTAACCATATTCCCTATACTATATGTTACACCCTCATGACTGACTTGTTTCATACCTGGAAACTTGAACCTCTTATTCTCCTTTCCCTTCCCTCCTTTAAAATTTTTTTAAAATTACAGCTGATATTCAATATTATCTTTATTTCAGGTGTACATCATAGTGGTTAGACATTTGCATCATTTAAGAAGTGATCCCTGTGACTAGTGTAGTAGCCAGCCACCTGGCACTGTACATAGTTATTAGTATATTACTAACTATAGTCACTATGCTGTACTTTACATCCCCATGACTATTTTCTAACTATCAATTTGTACTTCTCAAACTATTCAGCTTTTTCACTCTCCCCCCAATTTGCTTCCCATCTATGACCCTGATAGATAAGTAGTTATTGCATGTTATTTTTAAAATCTTTTTCCTTTTTTCTCTCCTCCTCCTTCTCGAAGTCCCTACAACATTTTTTTTTAACTCCTTTAGCTTTTTCTTTCTTGCCTAGGAAGCTCTTATCTGTCCTTTCATTATAAATGGCTGTTTTACTGGGTAGAGTAATCTTGGTTGTAGGTCCTTGCTTTTTATGACTTTGAATATTTTGTGTCAGTCCCTTCGGGTCTGCAAAGTTTCTGTTGAGAAATCAGCTGACAGTCGTATGGGAGCTTCCTTGTAGGTAACCAAGTGCTTTTCTCTGGCTGCTTTTAAGATTTGTCTTTGTCTTTAACCTTTGGAATTTTAATTATGATGTGTCTTGGTGTGAGCCTCTTTGGGTTCATCTTGTTTGGGACTCTGTTCTCTTCCTGGGCTTGTATGTCTGTTTCCTTTGCCAGGTTAAGGAAGTTTTCAGTCATTACTTCTTGAAATGTATTAGTCCATTCCTTGCTCTCTCTCTCTTCTCCCGGTAACTCTGTGATGTGACAGTTGGTATGCTCAATGTTTTCTCAGATATGAGTAGTGGACATTTCTAAACAAGACTTCCCAAGTATGGTCAGCTTTGTGGGGTCTGGAGGCAGTATGATGGTGACTGTGCATTCAGTGTGGTTAACATGTAGTGTAGTAGTGTGTTCTGTATGTCAGTGGTTCCAGTGGTGTGGCCTCCTGGTTCTCCACTTTCCTAAGTAGCAGACATTCTCTGAGGAGCAACCCAGGTATGTTGCTCTTGGTGTCATTCCTGTTTGCCCTACCCAGAGCCTACTTCTCTGTCACTTTCAAAGACTTTATAAGTACCAATCTTTTGTAGCCTATTACTTTCTGCTTAAAAAGGCTAGAGTGGCTTCCATTTCCTGCAACCGAATCCTGTCTTATACAATTGTGTGAACAGAGGAAGACAGAATATAAGCAAATAAATCCCCTATACGTAAGTGTTAATGCCGTCATTTGCTAGGTGCAATGGGTTCAGAGGAAGGACCATTTTTGCCCTCACATATCAGGAAAAAAAAAATTCCTTTAGAAAGTGATTTTTGGGTGAGTCTTAAAGGAATTATGGGGAGAAAAAAACAGCCTGGGAAAGTCCAGAGACATGTGATTCTGATACAAATAATTTGTTGTCATTGAATCATGGGGTGTCCGTAGTATGGTGATCACTCTGGCATTTGTATAAGGACAACTTGGATGGGATATAAAAATGTAGCCAGTGTGAAAGTTAAGAAAAGGATAGGACAGATATTTAATACACACATACATACATATACTAAACACACACACATGATGGATGAGAGAAAAATCAATAATTCCTAAGTTTTTGTCCTATAAATCCCTCTCCTGCCTCTCCTCCCTCCCATTTTTACTTCCCTCCTTTTTTCCCTTCTTTCCTTCCTTCTTTTCTCCCTTCCTTCCTTTCTTCCATTCCTTCTTTCCTCCCTTCCTTCCACAAAAGTTCCCTGTATTAAAGTTTAAGCTAATTCCCAGGCTTATTATTTTCTCTTGTGTCCCCTTTAACATCTAGCACAATGCCTTGCACATGATATTACTCAATAAATATTGGTTGAATGTTTAATGTGGGCTACTTTATTGTAACTTTAACAGAGTTAAGAAAAATCAATGTACTGGTCTAAGTCATTGTTTTGAAAAGATTTTCACCCTTGCAGTGGATTACTGAACACTTTTAGTTTATTCTTCATCTAAATCAAGCCAAAGCTCTTTCCCTATGTCTTCCTAAATTGATCAGAAAAAGCATTACCTTATATTTCTAGATTTCCCTCTCAGGTAAAATGATCTATGTCCTTCCCTAAAGCCTTTGCCAAACTCTCACTTCTGCAGCAGAAAACCTAGCTCTATTTTGTCCTTAACAACAGACATGTTTAATGATACTAATACTAACACTACCATTAATAATAATAATAATAATGAAAAAATAACAGGAAACATCAGAGTCCCTTTACTTTATAGTACTTACATGCCCTGTTTTGAAGTTTCTGTAGGCAGAGCTGGGATTTCTTTTGAGTTAAATCTACTTTTCACTTTTTTTTTTCTTGGATTAGGGGAAGACAAATCTTTTTGTTCCTTTATCTCAACGAATATGGAGGGACATTAATTAGAATGCTTGTTTTACTTCAGAGAAACCTTAAGTTGCAATCAGAAAGACATTTTTTAAAAGATCCAACTGAAACATAAAACACACAATTAAAAGAGTTACAAGTTTTGTTTTTCACACAGTGCTATTGGAAGTTCAAAGGAGATAAAGATTATTGGTTGGCAGAAATTAGTAAAAACTCAGATCAGCAAAGATTGGGCTGTGCTTTTAGGAGGAATAGAATTTGGGAAAGGAAGGGAAGAACTACCCAGAGAAGTTAATATCATGGACAAAGAGGTGTAAGTGGGAATGAGTGATACAATTCAAAGGAAAGGAATTAGACTACCGGTACCCTGACTAAGAGGAAGTATTGAGAGAAGAAGTAACTGCATATGTTGGTGAGGCTAACTATTTTGTCTGATACTAAGTTTTGCACACTAATCAGTGTTTTGGATATGCCAAGTGAGCAGGACAAGATTGGGACCATTGTCTAGGTATTGGCCATCACCTTACCTGCACTCTAGATCTGTCTTCCTAGTTGTTGAACTATTTTAATGTCAGAGCAGGGAAGGCCCCTGAGATCTTTAGTGAAATTAACCTGCCAAGTTCTAAAAGGAGACTTATCAGCTGACTGCATACCTTACTATGTCTTCCTGGTAGAAATCCCCTGTATGTGGAAAGATGAACCTTTTCTTTCTTTTCCTTTATTAAATTTGTTGGAGTGACATTGGTTAGTATAATTACGTAGGTTCCAGCCATACAATTCTACAATACATTGTCTATGTGTTGTTGCATTGTGTGCTCACCACCCAGTCAGATTTTTTTCCCTGTCACCACATATTTCAGACTCCCTTCCTCCTCCTCCACACCCTATCCCTCAAATGAACCTTTTTTCTTGTTGGGTCAAAGCTATTTTACTGATTATGTATATTCCTGAGAGATAAAGTGAGCATACCTGGTTGGCGGAATTAGCATTTTCCATTCTGTAGATTACAGAGTTTGTTTCTTCAATGAGTAGAAAAAGGAAATAGTCATTTAGCAGCTTTTAAAATACTGAAAGAGGCCTTTATTTTGGAGAAGCACTGGCTAGATTTTGAGTTGTAGTTGATACATATAGAGGTGGTCATTGTGTTCTATTACCTGCAACTAGAGGAGAAAAGAAACAGCTTCAAAAATGAAGTAGTTGCCAAAGGATAATATTTCTCTAAAGCCTTTTGCCCAGAACATCTTCCTTTCCTCTCAAAACTGTAAGAACATGATAACTCACACTGATAGCAAAGAGCAGACTACTTTGACACTGGAGTTTTCAAGGGAGGGCGTTAAAGGAGATGAGTTATGACCGCTCAGTGTGGCTTGGGTGGTGAACTACTGCCAACATGATGTCACCTGTGACCAGTCAGCACAGGGGAGATTTTTAAGATAACTATGAAGTCTGGGACCTAACCCTAGGGACAGATGGCCAGTGAAAGAAATTAATCCTTGAGGCACTTGTGCATACATGAGCACAAGAAGCAAGAGCAGTTTTATAATAACATGACTCAGTTACTATAGGAATAAGCTTCTAATGCAGTGTTCCAAGTGGATACTGCAGAGACTGGGTCTTGTGGATGAGACTGGAAGATGCAATTTCGTTAATTGGAGAAAGAGACATACATGAATGTGCAAAGGGAAAGTGGTAGAGATAGCTGAGAGCAAACAGAAAGAGCAATTAAATTTAAACAAAAAGCAGTCTCAGTTGATGTTGTGAATCTTGGCCATTAGAAATAAGACAGTAAATACAAAATCTTTCCTAAATATACTATTCATTTAAACATGTTTACTTGACAGAAAGTCAAGCAGTCTGGAGTCTCATGAATAAAAGCTAAATTCTTTAGTGGGAGTGGTATGGAAAAGTGGTTGGTTAAGGTTCTATACTTTGCTTTTGTCTTGATATCAGGCTTCCAACCTTGTCTGTACCACTTCCTACAGTGTGTTTTTAGACAAATTATTTCACTTTCATCATTTTCATTTTCCTCATCAGGGAACCGGAGGTAAGAACAGAATCTATCTTTGGGACTGTTGTGGAGATTGAACTGGGATTGTACATTTACAATATTTAGCGTGATGTCTGTCACATAGAAAACATAAAAATACTAAACTGCTAGTCTATGTGTGCTGTCCGGAAAAAAATCTAGCCATTGTCAATATAATAAGAATGGTTACATAGCTGGAGACTTTCTGGACAGCCTTGGTATCACTCTTCCTCCTTGTATTTGCTGCTCTCATATTTCTCTTCCTCCTGATATTTGCTGGGTAGACCTTGAGATTATTTTAAACAAATGTTTTATTTAGAATAACTTTAAACTTGCAGAAAATTTGCAAAGATGGTAGTATTTCTCTGTACTTGTCATTCAGCTTCCCCAAATATACATTACTATATACATTTGTCAAGACAAAGGCAACATTGGTACAATACTAATAACTAAACTTCAGAATTTACTTGGATTTCCCCAATTTTTTCATTAATGTCATCCTTCTATTACCAAGGTCTAGTCCAGAATACCATATAGCAATCTTGTTGAACCTGCAACCCATGGGCCACATGTAGCCAAGGATGGCTTTGAATATGGCCCAACACAAATTCATAAACTTTCTTAAAACTCCATGAGATTTTTGTGTGTGTGTAATTTTTTTTTAGCCCATCAGCTATCATTAGTGTTAGTTTTATGTGTGGCCCAAGACAATTCTTTCAATTTGTCCCTCGGAAGCCAAAAGTTTGGATACCCCTGCCATATCACATTGCCTTGTCATGTCTCCTTAGTTTCCTTTTCTATTTAATAATTTCTTACACTTTGTTTTTCATGACTTACACTTTAAAAAAAATTTTTAAATATTAAAAAATTTTTTTTAATTAGAGTTGACATTATTATATTAGTTTCAGGTGTATAACTTAGTGATCAGACATTTATATGACTTAAGAGGTGATTGTCCTGATAAATCTAGTGCCCATCTGACTCAATACATAGTTATTACAATGTTATGGACTATATTACTTATGCTATAATTTATATCCTCTTGTCTACTTTGTACCAACCAATTTGTACTTCTTAATCCCTTTCCCCACTTCACCCATACCTGGAAACTCCCTCCCATTCAGAAAACACCAAAGTATTCTCTGTGTCTGTTTTGTTTATTTTGCTCTTTAGATTCCACATAATAAGTGAAATCATATGGCATTTGTCTTTCTCTGTTTGACTCCACTCAGCATAATACCCTCTAGGTCCATGCATGTTATTGCAGATGGCAAGATTTCATTCTCTTTTATGGCAAAGTAATATTCCATTGTATGTATGTATGTGTGTATGTATATGTATGTGTGTGTATCTATGTGCATGTGTGTGTGTGTGTGTGTATCCATCCTCTTTATTCATTGATGGACATCCTGGTTACCTCCATATCTTTTTTATTGTAAATAATGCTGCAGTAAACACAGAGATGCTCACGTCCCTTCAAAGCTGTGTTTTACATTTCTTCAGATAAATACCCAGAAGTATGATTACTGGGTCCTTCTTTGTTTCTAGTTACAGCCTTTGTTTTAAAGTCTATTTTTATCTGACACATATATTGTTATCTCAGCCTTTTAGTTTGTTTCCATTTTAATGAAATATTTTTTCTAGCTCTTTACTTTGAGTCTGTGTGTGTCTTTTGATCTGAAGTGAGTCTCTTGTGTGCAGCATAAATATGGGTCTTGTTTTCTTATCCATTCTGCCACCTTATAACTTTTGATTAGAGCATTTAATCCATTTACATTTAAAATAATTGTTGATAAATATGTAGACATTGCCATTTTAATATATATATATATATATATATATATATGTATATATATATATATATATATATATATATTATCTTTTTACCCCCTTTCTTCATAAAGAAGTCCCTCTAACATTCCTTATAATACTGATTTGGTGGTTATGAACTTCTTTAAACTTTTTCTTGTCTGGAAAACTCTTTGTCCTTTGAATCTAAATGATGGCATTGCTAGTAATTTTGGTTGTAGATTCTTTTCATGACTATGAACATTTTGTGCTAATTCCTTCTGTTCTGCAAAGTTTCTGTTGAGAAATCAGAAACAACAGTTTTATGCGAGTTCCTTTGTAGGTACTGGCTTTCTCTTGCTTCTTTTGAGATTCTCTCCTTGTCTTTAACTTTTGGCATTTTAATTATGATGTCTTGGTGTGGGCCTTTCTGGATTCATCTTGTGTGGGACTCTGTGTGCTTTCTGGGCTTGTGTGTCTATTTACTTTTCCAGGTTAGGAAAGTTTTCTGTCATAAGTTCTTCAGACAGATTTTCAATTCCTGTCTCTCTCTCTGCTTTCTGGGATCCCTGCGATCAAATGTCAGTATGTTTGATGTCCCAAAGGCCCCTTAAACTATCCTCATGATTTTGGATTCTTTTCCTTTTTGCTCTTCTGATTGGGTGTTTTCTGCTTCCTTATCTTCTAAATTGCTGATTTGAACCTCTGCTCCAACTAATGTATTGTTGATTCCCTCTAATATACTGTTTATTTCAGTTTACATTCTTTACTTCTGACTGGTTCTTTTTTATGTATTCTTATCTCCATTTTTATGTTTTCTATCTCTTTGTTGAAGTTTGCCCTGAGATCACTGAGCATCATTATAACCAGTGTTTGGAACTCTGCATCTGGTTGATTGCTTGTCTCCATTTCATTTAGTTCTTTTTATGGAGCTTTGTTGTATTCTTTTATTTGGGACATGTTTGTTTACTCATTCTGGCTGCCTCCCTGTATTTGTTTCTATGTATTAGGTAGGACTGTTATGGCTCCCAGTCTTTGTAGAGTGGCTTTATGTAGTAGGTGCCCTGTGGGGCCCAGTGACACAGTCTCCCTGGTCACCTGAGTTGGATGCTCCAGGTGTGTGTCTTGTGTGGGTTGTGTGTGCCCTCCTGTTATAGGTGAGCCTTGGTTACTGTTTGCACATCAGTGGGAGGGACTGACCCTAGGGTTGATATTGGTCGTAAGGACTGGCAGTGAGTAGAGTGGAGAAGAAGCTATTGTGTAGGGACTAACCCTACAGAGCAGGATTTGCTTTAGCAGGGCTTTGGTGCCTGTCTAATCTGCCCTTTGGGTGTGTTGTCTGCAGAGACATGCTCTGGCTCAGTCTGAAGCCAGCCACTGGGCATGTTGGCCCATGGAGCCTTCTGGGAGGGGCCCCCCTGCAACTCAAGTTCACCTGTAACCTGTGCCCTGCCTGTGACCACCTGGAATAAGCCACAAAGTAATATGCATATATCTTCCTCTTGTGCTGACCTTGGAGATGGCTTGAGAGGCCACACCTTGAACCTTGTCTAGCTGTCACTAGTGCTGGGCTTGGGAGTACATAGCAAAAGGTACAGAGCATACTGAGGCCAGATACTGCTTGTTTGGGGTAAGTTCATAGTATAGGCCTATCACGTTCACGGAAAATGACTGGAAGTGTACATATTTAACTGTCAACAGAGATACCTTTGTAGGTTAGGGGGAGTTGGGGAGAGGAGTGGGAACAATTGGGGACCAAGTTTTTACTTTTCCCTCTGCTATACTTTTTTTCTAATAATAAAAAAGAAATGAAAACATTTAAAAAGAATTCACTATGTGATGTCTTTAATAACACTTAGAATGCACAGAAAATAGATGGTTTTGAGACCCTAGAAAATAACTGAATTTAGGATGAATGATGTTTAGACAACTGATATAGGACTCTGATTATAGAGTTGCTGAATTAAAATATATACAGTATGTGCAAATATCTACCTAGTGTGATTAAATTGTTCAGAGAACTACATAGATTTAAGAGAATAACAACTAACAATCTGAACTAGTTCATATCATAACTTTTTAAATGCTGTCAGAGATAATGATGAGAATAGATAGCTGAGACCTCCCCAAACTCCCTTAGCTGAGACCTTCTCTCAGAGCTGTTTCTACACAGCCCCGCATGCGGCAAATGGAGCCCACAGCTGGAACATGTTTTTGTGAGGGCATTTGAACCTATTTACTGGCTATGTGCATAGACTGTATATGGAGACAAGCAAGAGGAATTTGGTTTTTATTGCATTCTGTCAGTGGTGCTGACATGCAATGTACAGTTGAAGAGAGCACAGAAACACTTAGTATGGGAACTGAAGCCAAAAGCAATGTGTTTGGAACAATTAGTTCTACTTCAGGGTAATTGCTGCTTTCCCCATTTGCTTTCTCTTCCTGCATTTGCTTTCTTCTCTCCATGCTATTGTTGGATCTTTTGTACACAGACAGCAACTAATAATGGAAGTCGTGGTTAATAAAAATAGCTTGATACAGATAGGCTAGCAGTTTATTAAATCTAGTTTTATTTTTTGATTCTCAAGTAGCTGTAACTGGAAGAAACAAGGCAAATAATTTACAAGTCTGATGAGTTTACAAATTCACTGATTCATCAAACATTTATTGAGTGCCTGTTATACTCGTATCCCAGGCACTATGTTATATGTGACCAAAAAAATGAACGGGAACATCAGAAAGAACAATGTGTGGTGAACACTCAGAAATAAAATAATTCTCAGAGCTGTGACAGTTGGTGATGCCAAAAAAATGGACATATAAATTTTCCACAGTGATTTAGCTTTTTGAATAAATAATAGTTTGATACTGGGAAATGAAAATTAAAACAAATATATCTTTAAAAAGTAAAGTAGGATAGTTTGGTCTGATTTGCTTAGTTAAATAAAATTCTGTACAACTGATTCAGAAATTCCAAAGCTCAGTGCAGACAATTTCCATCCAGACTCTGTTTCTGCTGCAGAGTGTTTTGCCCTTTGTACTTGCTTATGAGCTGGCACGTCTGAACACTATAGTTGTATTTCATATCTTGTGCTTATTTTCTTTTAAAGACTTATTTTTTTATTGTTTTTTGACAGAGAGAGACAGAGAACAGGGGGAGGGCCCAGAGCAGTCTCCATAGTTGACAGCATTAGTTTTCCATATGGTTTCACTCCACAGGTGGGCATGGGGCTGCACAGGGCAGGAACTGGGCTAGGGGCCTCCTGCATAGGTCCCGGCAAGAACTGAACTGGGGGCACACCCCAGTTCAGTGTATGGGTCCACATGGGCCGGAGCCGGGATTCGATCCTCAGTCTCCGAGGCTGCAAAGTGAGCACTCAACCCACTGAGCCATCCCAGCTTCCCCTGGTGCTTATTTTTGAGAGAAACTGCTTATTGCTGCATAGTGCTTGATGTTTTTAAAACATCAACTGTTGACTTTCTGTAATCTTACTAATATGTTTGGAGAGTAGAAGCTGTCTGCTTACATATGGGTGTGGTAGTCCATTTAGGTCCATCTATTTGAACAATTTTATGTTTATTAAGTATGATTAGATTAAACATACTTTAATCTCTAATGCACAATAAAATGTGAGGTATATTAAGCCCCGTGCAAAGTCAGACTTTCATGCAGTAGGCTCTTTTTTTCTGAAATGTTGAACCTTGAACCCCAAAGTTAGCAAGAAAAAATTGTGAAGGCCAAAAAACATGCATTTAATATGAGAGGGTCAGAGTGCTACACTCTGAGCCTTTTTGCTTCTTGTTAATACATGCTTGTTAATAAGCCAGCTATCTGGTTGAGATGCAGCAGTTGGGCACATGCAGGTACACAAAAGAGGATGATTAGAGCTAGTCTGGGTGATAGCAGAAGAACAGTAGACGATAGACAGCCTTCCAGTAAGAAGGAGAAAGAGAAATGGGGAGACCAAGAGCTATATAACAGCAGATCACAATAACCATAGTTCATAATGATGGCCTTGAGTCGAGGAAAGGTTACATTATGTTTTATGTCTTTTGAGATTACAGGGAAGTTGGTAATGCAATCTCCCATCAATGTATTTGAAATTTCTGAGATTAAGATGCAAGCTTCAGTTATCTGGAAAGTGTGCCAGGGTGAAGCATTTTATTTTTCTTTTCTCTTTTTAAAAATATTTATTTATTTATTTATTTATTTATTGTTTTTTTACAGAGAGAGAGAGAGAGAGATACAGAGACAGAGAGAGAACTGAACTGGGGGAGCTCCCAGTTCAGCACATGGTTCCGCACGGGCCGGGGCCGGGATTCGATCCTTGGTCCCCGGCGCTGCAAAGTGAGCGCTTAACCCACTGAGCCATCCCGGCTTCCCC
>PVKE010046390.1:0-12282 GCA_004027555.1 Craseonycteris thonglongyai | reverse complement strand
GAGACCTATGGACACACTCAATAATTTGGTGATTGCCTGAGGGAAAGGGAGGAGGGGGGAGGGAGAGAGGAAGGGGAGGTGGGAGAGGACACCAGCATTATGGACACACTCAATGGTTTGGTGTTTACCTGGAGAGGAGGGAGGAGGGAGAGTTGTGGGGGGAGGGGGGAGTAGGCACCAGATATATGGTGTTGGAGGGGGACCTGATTCTGGGAGCTGGGCACATAATGCGATGCATGGGTGATGTGATGTGGAGTTGTACATCGGAAAACTATCTAATTGTTACCAACCAATGTCACCCCATTACATTTAACAATAAAATACAATAACATTAAAAATATATATATATCTTACCCAGAGAGGAACTAAGATAAAAATGACATCCCACTGCTTAGAAACTGTGGAAGCACGAAGAGGATGGAGTAAAATGTTTAAAATGTTTAAAATATTGAGAGAGAAAGAACACCAAACTTGAATTTTGAAACCTGCAAAAAGCATCTTCAAAAAGTGGAGAATTACTTTTTCAGACAAACGAACATTGAGGGAATCTGTTGCCAGTAAACCTACCTTGCAAGATATATTTTTAAAAATTCTTCAGAGAAAAAGAAATTGATATAAGCCAGAAGTTCAGCACTACATAAAAGAAGAGCATTACTACAGAAGGAATAAGTTAAATCAAACATTTATTTTTCTTATTTTTAACTCATTAAACAGATCACAATTTGACCAAAATCATAATAGCAACAATATGTTTGAATTTATATGTGTGTGTATATATGTATGTATATATGAGGGCTGTCCGGAAAGAATCCAGCCATAATGCCTCAATTTTTCATCTTACATGGCTTGAGACTTTCCAGACAGCCCTAGTATATATGCTGATGTATGCATGAAATGAAGGACAGCAACGATAAAAAGGACAAGAGGGAGGAATATTATTTTATTATAAGGTATTTGCACTACCCATAAAGTGGTATAGTATTGTAAATATATATTGCAAACTCTAGTGCAACCACTAAAAAATTTTTAAAGAGAAGTATAATTGACATACTACAGAAGGAGAGAAAATGGTACTAAATAAAATGCTCAATTTGAGTATAAAGAAATAGGCATTCAGACATGGTTAAATGACATAGACAAATTGAATCCTTCTCAGTAGGGGGATATGAATAAATTATGGAACCACAAAAACACCCAGCTAAGATACTTATTATACTGGCATATTAAGATCATCAATACACATTAAGTGAAAAGTATGTTGCAAAACAATATATTAGAAATGTCTTCTACATAATTGTTTAAAATTATGAGACAGACACACACACACACACACAATGAGACTATAAAGACACTAAATTGTCAGCAGAGGTTCTTTCTGGCAAGAGAAACGAAACTTAGTAAATGAAAAGGAATTACCAGTCTTGATTATTCTATAAACATTTTCTATGCATACTTTGCAATGAAAATATCTAGATATATTATTTATGCAAATCTTTTAAGAAAAAAAATAAAGAAAGCAAGCAAGAAAGAATATTTTGAAGTCTTTCCACAAAACCAAAAGAAGTCACTGACAGAAAACATTTCAATCAAATCACTTCAAGTAGGAACTTCAGATCCACCGTTAACAGTTTTAATTTATAATTTTATTTAAGGAACAATATGATTTACAACTGTATAATACAAATAGGTCAGACTAGAAACTAAACCAAGGAGGAAACAGAATTTGAGCTAGAAGGAACTTTAGGGACCATCCAGATCTGCCCCCTCATACACATGAGACATCTGAGAAGAAACATATCCTAAAACAGATAATTAATTTCACTGCCAGTGTGTTAAAAGGGATGAGAATCCAACCGCCTCATTCCTTGTCCAGATGCCTGGTAAATTCAATTCCTGTCATTCTGACTACCTTGTAAATATCATCTGTAGTCCCTAAAAATTCCCAAGAGGTTCCTGAAAATCTGTATTTTCCAGTCCCATTTTCATATCACTTAATTAAATAGGACTTCATATTTACAATTAGAATCCAGCAGAAAATTCACAGAACTTACCATTGTGAAGAAATTTAGGAACTCTCTTGGCTAACATTCTCATTTTTTGTTTTTCGGTGTTTTGTTGTTGTTGTTGTTTGCTTTTTAAATAAAATGGCTTAAGTGACTTGCCACATTCAGTGAGTCTGACACAGAGCTGAGAGTGGAACCCAGCTGCCCTGACACCCAGGACACTGTTTTTCTGTATTTCACAGTCTTTTTATTTTTCAAAAAAAAAAAGTGTAGTGTGACCTTCCAGAACCAACACTCACTGTCTAAACCAGGTGACTTCAGGCAAGTCACTTAAGTCTTGTAAACTGGGTTTCTTCAAATAGTAAATAAATAGGTTTACTAAGATGAGCTCTGAAGTTTCTCACTCCTTTCCATGAGTCTGGAATATTTAAGATGGGGTTCAATATGAGAGTCATGGGAGCTTGTGGCAAAATGAAATACTGTGGGTCCAACTCTGAGTAATTTTAAAGAGGAGAGTAGTTTTAAAGAGAAAAGTATAACAAAGCAGAAAGGAGTGGAATTCAAGAACTTAGCATTGACCCCAATCTGGAGACACAGAGCTAGCTAATGAATCTGTTGTTTTAGATTCAATAAAGTGTTTCAGGTCACACTCAACAAGGGGAAAGTTACCATGTGCCATAATCACCCACCCACCACACGGATCCCAGGAAGTTAACTTCTCCTGAGCATCTAGTTTTCACCTCTTACCATTACTTTCTACTAATGTTCTGACAACGCACTTAGTATAGCTGAACAACTAATAACAAATTATATAAATTACATATACTATCAATGCCAAATATTTGGCTTCCCTTAAAAATAGCATTCAACAATGGTAACTGTTAAACTAACAATAATGGGGAAGACAGGATGGCTCAGTGGGTTAAGCGCTCACTTTGCAGTGCCAGGAACCGAGGATCGAATCCCGGCCCCAGCCTGTGTGGACCCACATGCTGAACTGAGGAGTTCCCCCAGTTCAGTTCTCTCTCTGTCTCTGTCTGTCTCTGTATCTCTCTGTCAAAAACAATAATATATATATATATATATATATATATATATATATATACACACACACACACACACACACACACACACACACACACACACTAACAATAAGACCTAAAGTCTGATTCTGATATATTTAGAGATGTAATAACGTGAATGTAATCAACCTTTTTCTGGAAAATCACTAGAGGTAAACCTCAAAGTCCTGCATCTATCTCATTCCTCAGTCAACATTTTGCCATTTGGCAATTCTTACCAACATGCATATAGTTAACACCATTATTTATGTCTTCATAACCTCAGATCAGATAACTGCAAGAAAGCACCTGTACAAAATCTCTTTATACTGAAATTTTTATAGTTACCCACTCTATTCTTTCTTCAGACAAATAAATCCAATTCTCTCTGGCCCATAATCTGTTTTTCTTTCTCTACCTTCCCTAAAAATGTTTCCTAACAGGGCATGATACTTATTAAAGGCCTGAACAATAGTGAAATTCCATTTTATCCCCATCCATGAAAACTTCCATTTATCCCATAAGTTGCATGCTTATGTAACTGAGCTTCTAAATCGACCTTTGTAATTCTAAGCAGAGACAGCTTTTGGGATGAAATATGTTTAAGTAAGTCTAAATCTTGGTAAAATAAATAGTTTAGAGCAATCCTTGCTTAACCAGGTTTTCACCAGTATCCCAAACAAAGGGCTGGGGCAGTGAGGTAGAATTGGACACCTGGGCATTGTGGGAAAATTGCAAGAAAAAACAATGTTCACTGCTATGGGTTTCTGTCCCTCTTCCCAAGCTGGTGAGGGTAGAGGGAAAAGAAGACACAATAAAGAAATCCTTGCTGGATTTGGAGCATCGAAAATAGATGAGTCCTAAAGAGACAAAAAGCCAGGTATAAACGTGCCCATTCCCACGCCACCCTCAGGCCAGTAAGAGTCTTGTTGAATGAGTAGCCTGATACGCTTGAGCCATGAGGACTTGCCTATCCCACTGGTTATTCCAAGCTTTCAGGCCAGTAGGACCTGCTGTCAGTACTGACGAAGCCAGAGGTTACAAGATGATGAACACTATAGTGAATTTAATAGCAATAAAGGCCAGTAACACACAGGGAGCTGGAGGGCAAGTACCATCTCAGCAGAAGCCAAAAGTGGGAAGAGGCTAACCATGAACCAGAAGGTCCCTCCCACAATGACACTGAAACTCCCTGGAATCCAGATTCAAGCCAGTAGAGATGGAAGGGGAACAAACAAATACAAAGTGCTGTGTAAAAAGAAGCTAGGCTTACACAGAGGGGACCAGCAGAATGAAGGCAAAGAGTCAGGCATTAAAATGAGTTACCGAGAACATAAACAGTTAAAATAGGCACCCTTCCTGCATTGCCAGCATGTGGGGAGGAGAGGCAGTGCAGTATAGGGTACCTGGTAAAGTCTACCCCAGACATAGACCCAGAATGCAGTCCGTCTGTGACCTTGCAGCTGGGGCCCAGCAATAACCTGACAGCAGTCCTTCAACACGGAAATCAGAGGCTCCCAGCAGCTGCATACCATCATCTGTCAGGATAACCTTGGAAAGGCCCACACAACCTACATGTAGCCCATGGCCCAGCGAGTCAAACACCAAGCAGTCAGCCCCTCTGCAAGCCTCCTGCGGACTGTGTGCTCCAAAGACCTCTGTGTTTTCCACTCCCCCACCCCCCACCCCCACTGCCGGTCTCCCACTGTACACCCAGTCACCCAGTGCTGACCATCTGCTTCCTGTATCCACTACAGAGTATGGCCTACTGTTTGCCCAGCAACACCAGACCAGCCCCAGTCTGCCACACTAGAGAATGTCTCTGCTACCTGGTCGCCCAACCACAACTTCAACAAGGTCAGAGCCCCTTCCAAGCATGTCCTTCCTTGGACACTCTCTGTCAGCTCTAGAAGGTCACATACAGTATCTATATCTTAGAATGACTCTTTCATCACACTTAATTCTTCATATTACACTTCTCCTGGTTAACCTAATGTATACTTCCTGTCTCCAGAATGGATCCAGAGAGCTATATCCTCCTACTATCAATATCTACATTTCCACTTTCTCCTCTGGACCATTCCCAGCCCTTAATGTCTCACTTTTATAAAGACAGTCTTGGACAATATTAGCTCTACTCTATAACTCTCCCCCATTTGACAAACATCATTTTATTTGTTAACCTAAGAACACATAAGGGTTCTCTTCCTGCTGTCAGATCAAATATGAAGTACACTGAGACTTTAAGGCCCTCTGTTTCTGGTCTGACCTGGCTACCCAGCCCCACCACACATGGGAAAACTTCTCCTCAGGTAAGAGTCATGCAAGTGTCCAGCCCTCACTATGCCTAGTCCCACTGTGCCATCTGTGTTCATGTTGCTCTCTTCTTTTTCTTTTCCCATTAACCTCAGAGCCTCTGGAACCAGTTCTAGGAGCCCATTATCCATCCATTAGTCCTTTTGAGGTGATTTCTTCCTACACATTTGTCTGTGTTGTCCTCACCACATAATGAGCACTTTATTAGATCCTGTCATCTTAGTGCTCTAAGTCAACACATACACCCCAGATTAACCCTGTGATACTCATTCTCTCACTTATGTGTTCATGGCTAATTACCCTAACTTACATTTAACTATGCTTTATATTTCTTACACTACACTTCACAAATCTTTGCAAAGTGGTAAGTTCAATGTTAAATAATGGAAAAACCAGACTAAGTCACATTGTTTTAACCTTGACATGGCTTGGCAAATGGAAGCCGGGCAGGATTTCAACTCAACCCTATACAACTATGTGGCAGCAATGGGTTTGTGAATATTAAATTTTAAAACACTGACTAATTTTATTCTACTGCACATCACTTGAATCCTAGACAATGTCTCACAGCGTAGGCATTAGATTAGTTCTATGGTAAATTTCATACTATAGTAATGTCATGGAATTCTTTCCGTAACTAATATTAATAAATGGTCTAAGTCTACGATGGGCACTGGACCTAGATCTAGCGATACAAATGTGGTACCTGACTTATGGGGCATACAGCTCAGTAAAGCAATCTATATTCAGAAGGATGTAGTTTTCTTAATGTTATACTTACTGATAAACTTGTTTTGCATAGTCTCCAACAGAGCTTGGTGAGCATCTTCAGCTTGTAAGGCGTGTGAACATTCTCTAGCCAGTATGGTGCGTACAAGATGCTCCCCACATCCTAGAAATCCAAGGAAACCAAAAATGGTTGAGGAAAAGCAGTACTAAACATCTTTCTTGTCTTACAAGCATTAAAATACCCTTATGTGCGTCTGAAGAAGTAATTGTGCTGGAGAATAATTAAGTGATAGATGAAATGATTTGTATGAGCAATCTAGTAATTTCAGTAATGAGATTAGGTAGAAACTAAAGATATGACTGTCTTATCTCAAAAGTAAAGAAAAAAAAAAAAGAAAGGAAAACCCTTTTTCACAGGTATGATTTACAAAGTACAGAACTTTAGATTCTCTATTCAGGAATTTCATTGGGTTCTGTCTCACTTCCATGGTTGGGTAACTACAAAAAACTGTTTTATAATTTATTTGTTTACATTCATCTAGCCTTGGTCTTCCATTACCCTTTGGCTCCCCACTCACCTGGGAGCATGGGCAAAATCTAGCCAGCCACGGATAATCTAAATTTCCCCAAGCTACTTTTCACTGAAAGGTCCACCGCACATCAGCATCAGCTGTGAAGTGGGCTTAATAAAATAACATTTTCACCACCTTCTTATAGTAATTTACATAGCTTGTGGGGTGAATACTCTTTGTTGTTAAATAAATAAGAGTGCATTTTAATCTCCTGAGGTAAATTTGGACCATTCAGACACACTAAGAAAGGGTAGATATGGTGGTGGCAATGGACACTGCCTAGAATTTTATTACAGTCTCTACTTGTTAAAAGTAGAAACTGCCTCTCAAGTAGAGACAAAGGAAATAGGTTAGAATGCTCAAATAAAAGATGTCTGAAGAAAGAGACTGATTCTTTCTTAGAAGTACAAAATGTAAAAATAGCTACCTTAAAGAGATGTCTTTTTAAAAACATAGTAAATTCCACTTAAAATGCTTTTTATATATAAAATTAATTTCACCATTAAAACTTTGGGTAAGAAATACCCTCTTACCCAAAGGAGAACAGTAGATATAAAAAATCTTTACAAGGTATCTTTTAAAAAACATTTTTCCATTTAAAATGATTCCTCCCTCACCTGAACTTTTACTTCCCATATGAAAAAAAGGCAAAAAAAAAAAAAATCCTGCCAAAAGGTTCTGTTAATTCATTAGAAAATCAAGTTCTTCATTAATGCACATAAAGGTACAGGGTATCAAATCATATAAGCATCTACTGAGACTAAAGCATGATTACATCACATGGTCAAAAAGAAGATCATAGCAAAAGAAGCATCTCCAAGATCCACTCAGATTCTCCAGCAGAATCAGGGACAAAATAACTTGTATTTTCATGTCATTAATTGGCAGCAAATATGTGTATGGGCCTACACATGGGTGCATGCACACACACTACACTGGTAAATGGAGACAGGATGTTCTAGCAATCAAAACAAAATGTGGACTAAGATTATCAAAGGAAACAACCTCTTTTAAATAATGCTTTAAAATTCTTAAATTCACAAAACTTAACCAACATGAAGTGCTAAGATACACAGTTCTCTAGTTAGCTAGTATGTATTATGATAGACATTGGGCACCAACAAATTTTGCTAAAAACATTCTCTGTAATTGTTAAACCAAGTTGGTGCCCTTCATTTCATAAATTTTCTCTTTTAATATACAGACCTCTCCTCTCTCTTTCCAGCCTCCTCCCCCACCCCTCTATATATACATTCACATATGCATATACACCTGTGTATATTATGCATACATATACAATATATACTCCTTGCCAAAAATATAAACCGTGCAACTAATATCAAAGTTTTTTAAAACATTATCTGGCATTGTGCCTAAAGGAATGCCCCTATACTTTTTGGTAAAGTGTAAATGTAAATACCCTTCAAGATCTAACTATGTCTTTTAAGTATCTACACTTAGAGGAAGATCTAGATATGTAATTTAACATATAACTTTGTGAGCATAATTATGGGGATCCCTATTTTGTTAAATTTTTGCAATATCATTTTTATAATCAGGAAAAAATGACAATAAAGCTAATATAAAAGAACTGTTTTTGACATTTACTATGTAGAGACACCGTGCTAAGCTCATGAAATTCCATAAATTTTAAGTCCCTTGTGTACATATGTGATGTTGAACAGTGAAATGTTATACTTTAGAACAATAATAAGTGTTAGGAAATTGGCACATTATAAGCTGAATGAGTGTTCAGAAGGTTATGTATACACACCTCAAGTCAAACAGCTAAACCACATGAAGTTAGCATTACATCAAAAATACACAATGTATGTCAGAGAGACTTTTTCCTGTACTGTTATACAGGAATATGCAGGGTTTTCCAATGATTGATTTTTACCAAGAAACTTTAAAAATTATGACTTCTATTCTGACATATATCACCTCTAACATAAGAGCCTTGACACCAAAAACTTACTCTCCTTCAGGTTCCAATCAAAGAAAAGTTTGACTTCTGTGGTTTTACCCACAACATTCCAAGGTTTCACAGAATACAATACCATGTAGCTAAGTATAATTCAAAGGCAAACAGTTCCATTCTTTACTCACTGATATTAGAAATAAAACTTATTATACACTCCTTTTGTCCTTACATATGCAAGTGAGAGTATTTACATTCTCCGATCTTAAGTCTTATAGAAAACATGGATTATATACAGAATGAAGACCTAACAAGAAATGTAGAGGAAAGTTCTAAAAAGAACTTAGAAAAGTACACACTTAGTTTGCATCAATAAAAATGACAACTTGAATAGACTGAAGCATAAAGTGAATTCATAACATGTTTTAAAAAAGCATTTGTTTCCTTTGAAGGATGATATGGAACAAACTCACTATTTGAAAACTAATGCATGAAAAATAAAAAAATAAATTAAATTAAGGATTTCTTTGTACTTCCTATAGGAAATGTACAGCAGGATGACCAAATAGTCTATGAAGAAAAATTTTCTCCATAGAATTATCCCAACTAATAAATAAGAAAAAAAAATGAACAGAATTAGAATATTTCCATTTCTAACCTATAATGTAATAAATGATATAAGCAACAATCATCAATGGCTGCTAGTATTACAAAAAAATTACAACCAGATATCACATTTCTTGATAAAATTACACCTTTGTAGTCCTGTCCCTCACTGAAAAATTTCAGCCTGAATCTGATCACACCTCGACATTCAATTATCAGTTTCCAGAAATAAAGCATATCAATAAAAACCCTAAGAATTAACATCAAACTTAATTGTGAAAAACTGAATGATTTCTCCCAAAGATCAGGAAAAAGGCAACAATGTCTGCTTTTATCACTGCTATTCAACAATATAATAGAGGTTGCAGCCATTGCAACAAGGCAAGAAAAGGAAATAAAAGGCATAAAGATCAGAAAGAAAGAAGTGTTCCTATTTGCAGATGATATCACTGTTTACGTAGGAGACTCCAGGGGAATCAACAAAATATCTACCAAAGGTATCTCTCCAGATTGTTCCTATCTGGTTAGTAGTCTAAGGCAAAGCTTTGCAATACCCAAACTGCGGACCCCATTTTCTTTCTTTCCCCATCCATTCACTCACCAGCAGATTGTTACTGAGTACCTACTTGGTGTTAGTTCCAAAGTACACAGCCGCTGGCAGGGTTGCTACTGAATACTGTCATATCTCCCCAAAGATGTGAGGGCCCTGCTTGGCTACTCGACTGTCATTCTGGTCAGTCCAGTTGCCAATGCCCTGATTGTGTATTCTATAGAACAACCTTGGGGATTTTGATGAGAACAATGGACTCAGAAAGAACCCTGTACAGTCCCATAGCCTACTGAGAGTCAGTCTCCATGGCCAGGTAATCTGTTAATCCCAATCTTTAGCCCAGTCTCAGGGGAATCTTTTCCAGTATGGTTCCCATTACTGAGACTCCTTATGCACTACACTCAAAGACTTCAGAATTATAATATGAGATTCCCTCTCTTGTGGGGATACTTAACCTTTCATAACCACACTAAACATGAACTTACAATAAAAATTACAACCATATACACATTCATTCTCTCTCTGTCTCTCTCTCCCACCCTCCCTCCCTCTGTTCGTCCATCTGTCTATCTCGCTCTATCTCTCTGTTTCTCTTTTTCACATACACACATACACACAACAAGATGGAATGAATAGATGCAAAAATCAGAATTATCAAAGAAGTGGTGATGATAGAGTAGAGATTGACAAACGTTTTCTGTACAAAAAAGATAAGGTAAATGTTTTAGACATTCCAGGCTACATACAATCATGTCATAATCTTCTTTTTTTATTTTTGTGATATTTAAAAAAATTTTAATCATTCCTTGTTCAAGGGTTGTATAAACAGAGACCATGGGCCAGATCTGACCAATGGGTCATAGTTTGACTATCGTCTTATACTAGAACAATCTGTAGTACAAAAATAAACATAAAAGGAGATCATAATTTTTAAAAACAGAGCAATCTAGGAGCAAGAATCAGGGGGATATGTGCAATTCTTTTTTTTTTTTTTAAAGTGTTAAAAACAATATATGTAACAAGCATCAGATTAAATGCAGACCAAGCAAGAGAACTAGAAGATATATCTGTGGAAAACTAAAATGCAGCCTAGGATGATACACTGTACAAAAATGAGGAGTTAAGAAGCCTGGAGCATAAATGAGACTATCCAATATATTAATAGGCATTTTGAAAGAGAGAAGAGAAAATGGGGACTAACATTTGAAAAGGCAATGAAAAGAGTTTCCAAAATTTAACTTATAAGGAAATCCTGAACCTGAAGATGCAAGGGTTTCCAAAGAAGAGGAATAAAAATAAGCCCACCCTTAGGTATAACACAGTGAAGCTCTGGGCAAAAACAAAGAGAAAATATTAAAAACTAATCATGAAGAAAAGGAGAATCATCTACAAATAAATTAAAAAATTTAACAGATAATGTGCACATTGTCAAGCAACAAAAGAGGTGAAAAGACTAATATCTTAAAGATGACATAAACAAACAGAAGAAAACTTATCAACCTAGGATCAACCTACCATTCTAGAGGGAGGGCAAATATAAACAATTTCAGACAAATAAAGACAAATTCATTTCTTTTAGATTTTAGCGCCTAGCTTACTTATACTCTGTCCAACACTATTATCAAAATTCTTGCTGATTTTAATATTTACCTAGATATTCTCACAATTCCTTGGCTTCTAGAGTCTCAGACATCCTCTCTTCAAGTTATCCACACCGCCTCATAAATTCACTCCCATGACTATGTCATTATCAGTATTACCACCTCCACAGGCTCAATTGCAATCATTCCACCTTCCTCTTTTTCCAGCAGACCCCTTGAGCATTCCTATCCCAACATTTCCTCCACCTCACCAGTAACTGCCATTCCTTAATTCAGCTGCTTTTTAATTATTCCTCACTCTGGGGGTCCCTCATCTTCTTCCTTACCCAACTAAAGTTTTATGCTTCCTCAACTTACTTGTACATTCATTCTCTTACTCCCGAAAGCCTCCATATTGCACTCACTTCATCAAATTTGTCTGGCAAAAGCCCACCCTGGACTATCAATCAGAATAACTAAACTCTACTACAAAAACAAACAACCCCCAAAGCTCAGTACCTGAACACAACAAAAATATAATTCTCATTAACATTATAGGTTGGACCTGAGTCACCAGAGAGAGGTGTTCCATACAGTCACAAAGGAGCAGACCTAGGCTAACAGGGGCTCCTTCATCCGCCACTGTCCCTTCCAGGAGAGCAAGAAGGCCACCAAGGGCCACTTTACAGCTTTAGCCTGGAAGTGACTCATATAATAGCCACATGGTCTCAGGCAACTGCACAGGGGCTGGGAAACCTAGAGGAGCATATGGATATTCAGGGAACATTAAATTAAATGTCTCTGCCACATCTCACTAACTCCAACTAAACAGTCATCCTGTGACCACGGGTGACAGGCATGAGGAGAGAAGAGACAGATCCAGGTACCAGGTAATATCGCTGGGTAATGTGACCAGCCTCAAGCTCCTCCCAGGCTTCTTATTA
>PVKE010046389.1:0-12288 GCA_004027555.1 Craseonycteris thonglongyai | reverse complement strand
TCTTTATCTTCAGTATCTTCTAACAGGGCCTTGAAAAGTCGGTGTTGCAATGGAGCTGCTCAAATAGAGTTGATTATCTTTGTGACTATTTTCATAACATGTTCAAAGGGCAGTATTTTACAACACAAAGCTTCCTGATGGATAATACAGTGGTAGGACATAAAGTTTGAAAATGATTCATCTTTCCTGCAAAGGGCAAAAAATCCTTTGTTTTGACCAACCATTGCTGGTGCCCCATCGGTAGTTATCGCAGACAACTTATGCAAAGGCATGTTTATCGACCTGGCGTATGTTCTGAAAGTTTTATAAATATCCTCACCTCTCGCCTGTCCTTTCATTGGTAATATTTGCAACAGCTGCTCTTTTACTGTGAAGTTACTAAATACCATTCTCACCATAACTGCCAACTGTGCGGTGTCTGATATACCTGTTGACTCGTCAAATTGCAGAGAGAAGCAGTCACATATTTCCAAGTCAGTCTTTAACTGAGTTTGCAAGTCTTTTGAAATTGCGTGTATTCTTCTTGTGACTGTGTTATTTGACAACTGTAGGTCTTGTATCTCCGACATAATCTCACGCTTGTTTAGAATATTCCTCAAACAAACAATCGGCAGCAGTCAGAAATGCTTCTTTTAACAATTCACCATCCTGGAAAGGTTCTTTCTTCTTTGCGAGCATGTGAAAAATTTTGAAAGAAGCAATGGTTGCCTTTTTAGATTTTTCCACATGCCTAGTGAAAACAGTCTGTTGAATAGTTAAACTTCATTTTAGTTGATTTATTTTTTTCTTTCTGACTTCAGATTTAAGTGGATAATTCGTATCAAAAGTGGTATGACTTGTCTGAAAGTGACGTTCAACATTATGTTTTTTCAGCACTGCAATACTACTGCCACACAACAGGCAAACGCATTTACCTTTTAAATTAATGAAACAATATGATTCCTCCCAGTCTGTGTTCAAATGATAGGTTCGTTTTCTCTTATTTGGTCCACTGATTTTAGGACTAAAAAAATAAAAATAGTTATAGGACTACAATATCATATCAAATTGCCACCGTAATAATAGATTACCTACCTCGCTTTTAGTTCATTTAAAATCGAATATATCAAAACACTGTGATCCTAGCTAACCGTCACGACCCTATCAGTCCAGCAACCGCAATCAAAATGGCAACTTCGCGTCTCCCGGTTGGGGGGAGGAGAGTTTAAAGAGCGCAGCGGCTAAACAAGACGCGACATGTACAAAGGCGAAAGCTAGGGAAACACTTACACATACGATATCGCAAACATACCAACGAATATAATAAACCTGTGTAGATACTCAAACAATATTTTAAAATTCTAACAAATGTATAAAAATAAATGATAGTTTTACTTAGTGTTTATGAAAAACTTCTGATGCGGTCAAATAATGGCGGGTGCACACAAATCGGGCACGGGGTTGGGAATCCCTGGTCTCGGATAAGGCCTCAGATTGTGCATTTCTAATAAGCCCCAGGTAGCATGGATGGTGTTGAGCCTCAGACACTCTGAGTAGCAAGGGCTTAGCTGGATTCCTCTGTGTCTGTGCTATAATTACAACTCACAAACCACTGTACACAGATCTCTGCCCCATGAATCTTCCAGGACTCTGGTGCCCTGCTGTCCCGGCAGCTCTGCCTCCTCATATGGCCCATGAAGCACCATCCACATTCTCTTAAAGGCAGAGGAAGGAAATGCTCCACTAGAGCCAACCCGTGAGCTCTGTGCCCCATGTAGGAGCTCCCTGGAGGTCCACACATCCTCCCTAGGTCACTCTGCAGAGACCACCCACCTATCATGCAGCCAAGCTTTTCCACTGAAGCAGTCAGAACTGTCTTCCTATGCAGGAGGAAGAAAAAAAACCTGTGAGCAGAGAGTAGTCTATGGCTAAAAACCATTTCTTGAGAACAATAAGCAAAAGATGGCCTTGCCATTTTGAGCCCATGAGAACGGTTTTCGAAAGAAAGAACCATGGCCAGAAAACGACTCCTTCACAAATAATTAGCAGCAGGAAAATAAATCTTGTGCTTGGGGGTTTGTTTTTCTGCTCTCCATCTTCCCACACAATACCGGGAGAGTTAAGTTTAAAAGGAAAAGGTAACATAGATGAATTATCACTCAGTTATTTGAGAAGCTGAATCTTTACAAAAGCAATGAAATGGGCCCTTGGAAGTGCAGAAGCTCTCATATCGGGTCACTTCCCTGAACTTCACAAAGAGGAAGCTGGTACCACTAGAACAGAAACTCCACCCCACCGGACCAGCACCAACTTTTTCTAACATACGTTGCAAGTCCCTTTTTACAAACTTAAAATGAAATTCAGAAATAACAAAACCTACCTACATGTATACTATTTTAAAAATCAAACTATGGTCTTAGTTGAAATATAAAGCAGAAATAAAGCAATTCACACTAAAATATGTATAGTACTATTAATAAAAATGAATGGCAGTTATAATAAGTAATAATCTTACAATAAATAAGTTGGTTTTAAGATAAATATAATGATATTCAACTAAATATCATTGACCTTTATAAATGAGATTTTAAAATAATAGCTAAAGAAGTGTATGTGAGAGAGATACAGAACACACATGTACTCACTGTGAATGTTTGAAACTGTTGAATACTGTGGTGAAGTCAAGAAGGGTAAGGACAAATGTCCTTTGGATTTGGAATAAAGAAATTTTATGGTGAGAATTTCAACAGAGTGCTGGGGGCAAAATCAAGATGGGGAATGAGTGAGAAGTGAGGAAATTGAGACTGAAGAACTCTTGAGATTTGGCTGTGAAATAGGGAGAGAGAGGGTTGATATACGGAGAGCTACAGGGGGGTGCAAAGAGGGTTGGTTACTTTTTCAGCGGCAAGGCACTGTTTTTGGGAAAGAACAAGATGGACAGGAGTAAAGGGAAGGAATGAGCACCGGTGGCTTTAGCAAGGAGTGGGGGCAGCTTGTCTTTTTAAATTAGGATTTGTTGGGGAAGCCAAGACAGCTCAGTGGATTAAGCGCTCGCCTTGCAGCCCCAGAGTCCGAGAATCAAGTCCCAGCCCCAGCCCTTGCAGCCCTGTATGCTAGACTAGGGTGTACTTCCCATGTGGGAGGCCTCCAGTTTGGTTCTTGCTGGAGCAAGCTTCTCATGCGGGAGGCCCCTGGCCTGGTTCTTGCCCTGCACGGGATCCCCCGCCCACCTGTGTGCAATAAAACCATGTTGAAAACTGATGACATACAACTATGGAGACTGCTCTGGGCCCTCCCCCTTCTCTCTGTCTCTGTCAAAAGCAATAAAATAATTCTCAAAAAAAAAATTAGGATTTGTTTCCCAACCCCGGTCCATGCAAACTCATGTGCTAAACTGCAGCACAAGTGGTAACTGCCGGATTGCTCAGCAGCATAGCTTCTCACCTCCCATGTGGGAGGCCCTTGGTTCAGTTTCTGCCCTATGTGGCCCCACATCCACCTGTATAGAATGAAATCATGTCCCAACTAATGATATACAGCTGTGGAGACTGCTCTGGGCACTTCTCTCTCTCTCTCTCTCTCTCTCTCTCTCTCTCTCTCTCTCTCTCTCTCTCTCTCTCTCTCTCTTTCTCTCTGTCTCAAACAATAAAATAAATCTTTAAAAAATAAATTACAATTAGGAGAAAAGGATAAGTGCCAATGAGGGAAGGTTTGGATGTTCTCTTACGATGTGTACATCCTTTGTAAAAAACAAAAGTAGTCAATGCCATCTACTGAGAGAGAGGAGGGAAGAAGGTTTGGCTTTGAAACTTGAAGATGGAGGGAAAAGTTAAAAATAATTGTTGGAGAAAGTGAAAAGTGTACTGACCAAAACATGGTAGGGTTAGCCAAAAACAAACAAACAACAACAACAACAACAACAACAAAACGTTACTCATTTTTTGTCTAAGGTGAAACATACTAATTGTACTTTCTAGGAAGTATGCACAATGGAGTTTTTGTTCAATTAAATTGTGTCCCATCCCTAATTTCTATACTAATTCCAGATAGTTTATTAGTTCAATTTGACCTCTAACAGTTACTCAAAATGCTTTGGCTCTACTTTTGTTTCCTCTGTTCAGAAATGAGCAGCCACAAATGGAACCTTTGATGCTCTTAGCAACCAAAAAGGCTCCACTGCCAGTCCTCTCATGACTTGAATAATCAACCCCTTCTTTAAGTGTTGGTTTCACTGACTGGATCAGGAACCTGGCTTATTCCTATAATTTCCATCAAACATAGAGACTACTCTTGAAAATCTAATCTTACACAACAGCTAAAACTTCTTTCCAACTAGAGAATTCATCAGGGCTTTCATTCACTTGCTGAGAATCTTTCTGACATTTTGCAACTAATTTCTGGACCAAAAAAAAAAAAACAACAACAATCAAAAACAAATAGCATGCTGTTTAATGCTGAACCTCTCAGAAGGTAAGAGAAATCACCAGGGTAGAAAATAAATGGGAACACACACACAAAATAAACAAACAAAAAAATGTCCTTGGCTCCTGGCAGAAACAAATTCAAGTACTTTCTGGAGAAAAACAACCTCAATTCAGATCAACCAAATAAGAGCACCACAACTAAGAACAATAAACTGTAGGTAAGAATCAGCAGAAACACAACACCAAGGATGTCAAAATACAGAATTATCAAATATAGAATGATAAACTAAATATCGAAAGAATTTTTAAAATTGAGTGATAAAAATAAGCAAGCAATAAGACACTATGAAAGGACAGGCATGATGAGGAACAACCTTCAGAAATGAAAAACTGTTGGAAGCAAATGCAATTTGATGGGTTTAACAGAAAATTGGAGAAAAGTAGTGAATTCTAAAATAGAACTGAAAATAATTACCCAGAATGCAAAAGAAAAAAAAGGAAATAAATACATAGAAAATACAAAACAGAGGTTAAAAGAGATCGAGGTTAAAATGAAAATATCTAACATACAAATAAATGAAGTTCTGGAAAAAAAGAATGGTAGAGAGGCAAATTCTAAAGAAAAAAGCTGAGGATTTTCCAAAAGTAATCAAAGACTGGGATCCAAAACAGCAGAAAGTACAATGCATATCACCAATCAGGAAAGCAAATTAAAAAAATAAAACCACACTTAGGGGGATGCCAGGGTAGCCCAACAGGTAAAGCACTTGCCTTGCAACCCCAAGTTCAGGGAATCGGATCCAGACGCTGGAAACCCACACGCTGAACTGTGGCACAACTGGCAGCTGCCGGGATGGCAGTAAAGGTTCTTGCCTCCAGTTCAGTTCCCACCCGGCGTGGCTTCATATCCACCTGTGTAGAATGACACTATGTCACAATTAATGATGTACAACTATGAAGACTGCTTTGGGCCCTCCGCCCCCCCTTTTCTCTCTCTCTCTCTCTCTCTCTCTCTCTCTCTCTCTCTCTCTCTCTCTCTCTCTCTCTCGCTCTCAACTTCTCTTAAAACAATAAAATAAATTTTTTTTAAATAAAAAATAAAGCCACACTTGGACTAAAAACTCTTAAAAAGCAGCCACAGAAAAATGACAGATCATATACAACTGTGAAATTATAAGACTTCTTAACAATATCAATGGAAATAAATAGTTATCTAATACTTTGAAAGTGCAGAGTATTGTCAACATAAGTTTGTAAATCCAGTAAAACTGATATATCAAGAAAGAAAGCAAAATAAGGATATTTCAGATACATAAGAATTTGGAGTTTCCCAATAGTTCTTATCTAAAGAACTTCTAAAAAGTACACTTCAGATAGAAGGAAAATCATCCCAGACCCTTGTAAAGTCTGACCAAATATCAAACAGAGACCTCAGAAACTCTCTCTTCAAAGAAGACACATTTTGATTGAATTCATTTGTAGAATAATTTCTGTTCCCGGGCATTAAGCCATCAGCTCTTAGCAGAGTTTAATTGCTGCATGAGGCCAGGGAAGGAAAGAAAGAGAGCCCTACTAATACCTTGTCATCCCAAGGTGATTGGGCATACACAAATTGAGCCTCTCTTAGGGTATGCCTGGATGGCTCAGTGGGTTGAATGCTCGCTTTGCAGCCCCAAGGTCTCAGGCTCGAGTCCCTGTCCCAGCCCCAGATCATGCAGACCCATATGCTGAGCTGGGGTGTGCTTCCCATGTGGGGAGGGGTCCCCAGTTTCATTTCTGCCAGGGTGAGCTTCCATGTAGGAGGCCCATGGTTCAGCGCCTGGCTCACAGGGGTGTACCTTCCATGCAGGAGACCCCCAGCCCAGTTCCTGCCCTGCACGATTCCATGCCCACCTGTATGGAATGAAACCATGTTGAAAACTGATGACGTACAACTATGGAGACTGCTCTGGGCCCTCCCTCTTCTCTCTGTCTCTCTCTGTCTCTCTTTCTCTCTGTGTCAAAAAACAATAAAATAAATCTTTAAAAGAAAAATTGAGCCTCCCTAAAGAGCAACATCAGAGGCTTAGCACTGTATGAGAAGAAACAGACACTAAAATAATTTAGCCAGTTACTAAAAAACAAACAAGTAAAAATAACAAATGGGAGTTGCTACAATATATTATCTAAAATGTCCAGTTTCCAACAAATGTTATTAGGCATGCAAGAAAAACTTCCAACAAAAATTATGAGGCATGTGAGAAACAGGAAAATATAACCCATACACCATGAAAAACAAAACAGGGCAATGGAAACTGCCTGTGGAAATGACCAGAAAACAACTTTCACAGAAAAAGACTTTAAAAACCCATTATAAATATGTCTAAAAATGAAGGAAAAATGAAGAGATTCATAGATAAACAAAAACTGAGGTAATTAATCACTAGCAGAACTGTCATACAAGATACACTAAAGGGAGTTTTTCAGGCTGAGTTAAAAAGACACTAGACAGTAACTCAAATCCACATGAAGAAATAACATCAGTAAAGGCAACCACAGAGGTAAATATATAAACATATAATGTATTTTTTATTTGTAGCTCCTTCTATCTGATTTTAAAGATAACACATAAAACAATAATTATATATCTGGCTGATGGGCACACAGTATATAAAGATGTCATTTCTACAACAATAACAAAAAGAAGGAAGAATGGAATGAAGTATTTAGAACCATAGTTTTTATACAGAATGAAAACTAAGCTAATATTAACTGAAACTAAATTCTTATGAATTGATATGTTAATTATAACTCCCAGAGCACCCACTAAGAAAACAACTTTAAATATACAGTAAAAGAAATGAATAGGGAATTGAAATTGTATACTAGGAAATAGTTGTTTAACACAAAAGAAAGAAGTAATGGAGAAAATGAGAAACAAAAAAGAAGAATAGAAAACAGCCAGATGGCAGACATAAATCCTACTTTATCAGTAATTACATTAAATGTAAAAAGATTTAATGCTCCAACTAAAAGGTAGACATTGGCAGGATAGACTTTTTTTAATGACTCAACAATTTGTTGGTTACAAGAGACACACTTGAGATACAAAGTCACAAATAAGCTTAAAGTAAAAGAGTGGGAAAAGATATACTACGCAAACAGTAACCAAAAGAGAACTGGAATGGCTATATAATAAAAGGCAAATAATCTTTAAGACAAAATTTGTCACTGGAGACAACAGAGAATATTTTATAACAATAAAAGAGCTAGCCTATCAAGAACACATAACAGTTACAAATATATATGTATCTAACAATAGAACCCCAAAATATATGAAGTAAAAATGGTCAGAATTGAAGAGAGAAATAGACAATTCAATAAGGATAGTTGGAGATTTCAATAACCCATTTTCAACGATGAATAGAAAAACTTGACAAAAGCTTAATAAAAAAATAGAAGATTTGAACAACATTATATAGCAGCAACAGTTAATACATATCTATAGAACACCCCATCCAATAACAACAGTATACACATTCTTCTCAAGTACACATGGAACATTCTCCAGAATAGGCTATACATTAGGCTGTAAAACAAGACCCAATAAATTTTAAAATATTGAAATCATACAGAGTATATTCTCAATCACAGAGAAAAAAAATTAAAAATCAACAACAGAAATAAATTTTGGAAATTCACAAATATGTAGAAATTAAACAACATACCAATGAGTCAAGGAAGAAATAACAGAAATTTAAAAATATATTGAGATGAAAACAAAAACACACCATTCTAAAGCTTATGGGATACAGCTAAAGCACCACTTAGAGAAAATTAGAGCTGTTGATACCTAGGAGGTCTGACAATTAAGTTCACAAACTTGTCACCATGTGCTTATATTGGCAGCACTGTACAAATAACTTGGTAAGGTTTCCTAACCTTGGTATATCAGTGTCTCACAGCTGTGTTCGTGTCGACACGTGCCAGCATCTTGCTGAGTGATGTTCATTATTGTTGTTGCATGTCTTTATGTGCTATCGCGAGAATGTCAGAGCTTGAATTAGAGCAAATAACAAACATTGAATTTCTTGTTAACCTTGACAAGAGTGGAGGTGAAATCAGGGACATGTTAATCCAAGTTTATGAGGATAATTTCATGAAGAAAATGGCAGTGTACAAATGAATTAAATGTTTTTCTGAGGGGAAAAAAAAGAATCACTGATGAAAATAGGTCAGGGGACAGCCAGTGATGAGCAGAACTGATGAAAACATTTGTTGAATTGTGTGTCCAAATTGTCAGCTACCTGTGAGAAGCATAGCAGACCAAATACACATAGATAGAAAAACAGGAAAATCTTAACTGAAATCTTGGCATAAGAAAGGTGTGCAAAAATGATCCCCAAGGAGCTCACTGATGAATAAAAGCAAAGGAGAGTGCAAGTTTGCCAAGACCTTTTGGAGAGGCAAGATGATGTTTTGGGTCATGTTATCACTGGTGATGAAACATGAATGTATCAATAGGACCCTGAAACAAAGTGTCAAAGTGCACAATGGAAGTTGGCCAATTCTCCATGACCATAAAGTTCTATCAGTCCAAATCAGGAATCAGAACAATGTTACTAACCTTTTTTGATATAGAAGGGTTGTTCATTATGAATTTATACCAACTAAACATACAATCAACCAAGCTGATGATTTGGAAGTGCTGAAAAGGCTGCATGAAAAAGTTAGACAAAAACTATCTGAACTTTTCACCAACAACTCATGGCTCTTGCATCACAACAATGCACCAGCTTACACAGCACTGTCTGTGAGGGAGTTTTTACTGTGAGGGAGTAAACAAATAACTGTATTGGAATATCCTTCCTACTCACCTATCTGGCCCTCATTGGCTTTTTTCTTTACCTGAAGATTAAGGAAATATTGAAAGGAAGATATTTTGATGACACTCAGGACATCAAGGGGAATATGATGATGGATGGCTCTTATAGCCATTCCTAAAAAAGAGTTCCAAGATTGGTTTGGAGGGTGATTGTTTCAGTGCATAGCTTCACAAGGGGAGTACTTTGAAGGTGACTGTAGTGATATTCAGCAATAAGGTATATTCAGCACTTTTTCTAGGACGAGTTCACAAACTTAATTGTCAGACCTCACATATTAATAAAAAGAAAGAAAGAAAGCTCTCAAACTGATAACCTTTAAAAGAAACCAGAAAAGCAAGAGCAACTACACCCCAAGAATGCAGAAGGAGGAAAATAGTAAAGAATAAAGTGGAAGTACCGTAACTAAAACAGAGAACAGAAAAACAATGAAGAGAATCAACATAACCAAAGGTTGATCTTTGATAAGGTCAACAAAACTGACAAACCTAGACTAACCAAGGAAAAGAGAGAGAAGCCTTCAATTACTAAAATCAGAAGTGACCGGGATGCTGGGATGGCTCAGCAGGTTGAGTGCTCACTTTGCAGCCTCAGGGTTCGAGGGTCAAGTCCCAGCCCCAGCCTGTGTGGACACATATGCTGAGCTGTGGTGTGCCCCCAGTTCATTTCTTGCCAGGGCAAGCCACCCATGTGGGAGGCCTCCAGTTTGGCTCTGGGTGTGTTTCCCATGTGAGAGGCCCCTAGCCCAGTTCCTGCCCTGTGCAGACCCATACTCACCTGTGGAACAAAACTATATTGAAAACTAATGTACAACTATGGAGACTACTCTGGGCTCTCCCCCTTCTCTCTGTCTTTCTCTGTCTCTGTTTCTCTCTCTCTCTGGAAAACAATTAAAAAAATAATAATAAAGTAATCACACATGGACTTACTCACTGATGAACTAACTCTTTTAGAGCTCTAGTGCCAGGGCAGTAGCTCAAAAGTTGCCTGGGACATTCAAGGAGGAACTGAATTATCTGGCTTCAGGGTGAGGGTTTGAGGGGTAGCTTTCTCCCAGATAGTAGTGCTGGCAGAAGTCATTGTTCCTTTATTGAGTCCTCCTACCTCCCAGCATGCTGACTTAGGCAGCTGTCTATCAGACTTTCCATTAACCTGGCTAACACCATTTGTTTGCCCGACCCTGATGCTTTGCTGAGACACCATCCCTCCCAACTTGCAGGCCTACCCAAACTCTTCCAGTGGCTTTTTCATACAAATGGCTTGTCTTGGCTCATGCTGCAAACTTTCCTAAAATCTCTCAAAGATTTTCAAATCCCAACAAAGCAGGATATAGCTTTAGCATGCCACATACATCTAGCTAAGCTGCCCCAAGCCTGGCACTAGAAGCAGCAGCCTCAGTTCACAGCTTAACCTCTCTTAGGCACCTCCAAATGCAGTGCAGGTGATGACCATCTGTGGTTTGCTCTGTGGCTAGACAGAATACAAGCTGTAGCTAAATTTGACCTGTGGCAGGGCCCTTTCCCAAAGGCATGGGGCCAGCACACCTGGTGGATGGCTTTGGATTAAGCCAGAGTACCACTTGGTTGCCTCTGCAGGTGTCATACCCAAAGGGAAGACTGGGCAGGCACCAGATCCCTGCTAGAGCAAATTCTGCTCCATAGGGCCAGACCCTACATAATAGCTCCTCCACTGTAGTCACAGCCAGTCCTCACAACTAATCTGCCTGCATGTCAATTATTCATATTACAATGCAAACAGCAACCAAGGCTAAAATACAAAAAGAGGGCACACACAACCCACACAAGAGATACACATGGAGCACATGGCCCAGGTGACCAGGGAGACTGAGCCACTGGGCCCCACAGCACATTTACTACATAAGGCCACTTTACTAAGACTAAGCAGCCCTACCTAATACATAGAAACAAACACAGGGAGGCAGCCAATGTGGAAAAATAAAAAATAAGCATGTCCCAAATAAAAGAACAGAACGAAACTCCAGTAAAAGAACTAAACAAAATGGACACAAGCAACCTACTAGATGCAGAATCCAAAACACTGGTTTAAGGATGCTCAATTATCTCAGGGAGAACTTCAACAAAGAGAAAGAAAACATTAAAATGGAGATAGAAAACATAAAAAAGAACCAGTCAGAAATACAGAATAAATAAAATAAAGAAAAACGTTAGAGGGGATTAAGAGTAGATTAGATGAAGCAGAGGATTGAGTCAGTGATTTATAAGATAAGATAGCAAAAAACATCCAAACAGAACAGCAAAAAAAAAAAAAAAGAATCCAAACAAATGAGGATAGTTTAAGGGCCTCTAGAACAACATCAAGTATATCAACATTTGCATCATAGGGGTACCAATGTAGAAGACAGAGAGCAAGGAACTGACAACCTATTTGCAGAAATAATAACTGAAACTATCATAACCTGGCAAAGGAAATAGATATACAAGTCCAAGAAGCACAATGAGTCCCAAACAAGATGAATTCAAAGAGGCCCCCACTAAGATACATCATAATTAAAATGCCAAAGTTTAAAGACAAACAAAGAATCTTAAAAGCAGCAAGAGAAAAGCAGTTAGTTACTTACAAGGGAGCCCCCATAAGACAGTCAGGTGAATTTTCAACAAAAACTTTGCAGACTATAAGGAATAGGCACAAAATATTAAAAGTGATTGAAAAGCAAGGACTTATAACCAAATTACTCTACCAAGAAAAGATATCATTTAAAATCAAAAGACAGATAAAGAGCTTCCCACACAAGAAAAACTGAAGGAGGTTATCACCACCAAACCAGTATTACAAGAAATGTTGAAGAGACTCCTTTAAGAAGAAGAAAAAAGGATAAAAAATATAAACAATAAAAAGGCAATCACTACATTATCTATCAACAATTACTTTAAATGTAAATGGATTAAATGTTCCAATTAAAAGATATAGGGTGGCAGAATGGATAACACCCCTACATATGCTGCCTACAAGAGACTCACTTCAAATTGAAAGACACACACACA